>BJBW01001175.1:1032776-1106435 GCA_004320125.1 Scolopax mira
GGGCGGGGTCTAACGGTCGCTTCACCTGCAGCCCAGAGCGAGCGAACGAACGAACGAACGGGCGGGCGCTGAGCGGCGGTGACGGCGGCGGCGACGGGAGAGGGGGGACGGCAGCGGAGCGGGCTGGCCCCCGGCACCGAGCCACCGGTTCGGCGGCCACCGCGGCTATGAGGACCGGCTGGCGGGTGCTGCTCCTCCTCCTCCTCCTCCTCCTCCTCCTCCTCCTCCTCGTCTGGGGCTCGGCGGCGGCGGTAAGTGAGGCGCCCCGGCGGGGGTGGTGGAACGGGTGGGCTCCGCGCCCGCACGCTCAGCCGCCCCGGCCGGCTCCGTGCCCCGACCCCGAACGGGGTCGGGGCGCGGAGCCGGCCGGGGCGGCTGAGCGTGCGGGCGCAGCTGCTGTCGCTATCAAAATCATTACAGTTTTTAATTATTATTAATTTTTATCCTTCGTTTGGGCTCCGGTGCCCCGGCTCTGCTGGCGAAACTTGCCCTCCGCCAGATAAACTTCGGGGCTGGAAGGGGGGGGGAAGGTGGAAGCAGCGCCTCCCGCGGAGCTCTCCGCGCCCGCGGAACTCTCCTCCGCGCTCCGGCGGCCGTCCCTCCTCCTCCTCCTCCGCGGCGGTGCTTTAACTTTTTTGTATTTTTTTTTTTACCAGCCCCTAAACCCCCCGAGCGGGCCGGTAACGGTGTGGGAAGTTTGGAGGTGGGGGGGGGTGGGTTGTTTTGGGGTTTGTTGATTTTTTTTTATTTTTTTTTTTTTTTTTTTTACCCTAAAATGAAGGGTTCTCTGCGGAACGTCCACAGGCGCCCCAATGCGTGGCTGCGGCGTTGCGGGGCGAGCGGGGAGGCTGCTGCGGGTCGTGTCGGAGCGGCTGCGGGAACGGGAGCCGCTTATTTCCCAAAGAGCCGCTTATTTCCCAGCCGGAATCCCCCGGTGGAAGGGATCTGCGGGGGGTCTCCCCTACCCCCGGGGGCCGGCTGTTGTGCTGGGGGGAAGCCCCCCTGTAATAGCGGGGTGGTTTCAGACTCAAAGCGCGTTATCATCGATCAGACCCTCGGAAATGTGTTGGTTTGGGTTTTTTTTCCCGGCGGTATCTTGGCAGCGAGGGCCGGAGTCCCCGGCGCCGCCGCTCCCGTCGCTCCCCGGGCAGAGCTGGCACCCGTCTCCCCGGCGGGCTCCTCAGCAGAGTACCTTGGCTTGCTTTCTGCTTACTAAGCTCCTCCGAAAGGACCCTTCTCTCCCTGTGCTGCTGCAGCAGCGTCTGTGCCCGTGCGCCTTTTGGGGGCCGGGGGAGCCCTGCCCCGCTCCCCGGGGAGGCGGGGACGCGCCTGGAGTTGCTGGTTCCCGGGGGCAATGCCTGTCCCGCTCCCCCCGGCTTCACCCCGCGCTGTGGCTGCGGGGCCGGAGGTGTCGGGGGCGCAGCCTGCGTGGCTGAGCGGTGCTCTGGCCAGCCCTGCCGGCAGCCTTGGAAATCCCTTGCCACCGCCACTCGTTTGTGCGTAAATCACCTGGCACTTGTTAGGCTTCAATCACTGCATTATGTGCTTCCAGGGAGCCGGCCGGAGCCGGGGTCTGGGACCCTCCTCGCTGGGGAGCGGCTGCCCCATCCCAAGGACCGGGCTGACCCCTCCCGTGGCAGGGGCCGGTTCTCTCCGGAGTCCCAGCAGAGCAGGGGGTCTTCAGCTGGATGTTTCCCCCTGGGTGTTGGCAGGTTGTGCGTGAGGCTGTGTGTCCCCTCCGTCCCCACTGGGGTGAAAGGGGGGGTGGGTGTCAGGGGGGTAGCAGGAGGCAGACCCTCGGGAGGAGGGGGACTCTAGCTGATCACAAGGGGCTGCTGCGAGCTGGGATGTTTCTCTTCCTTCAGTCCCGGGGTTTTGCCCACTTTCTCAGTAGCAAAACTGAGTGATTTGGATGCTGCAACATCAGGCCTTTGCGTGGCTCCAGTGCGAGCAGAGCTCGCACTGGAGCCATGCAAAGGCCTGATGTTGCCTTAATGAATCGCTGCTCTTTGTTTCCTCCCCTCCTCTGACAGTGCCCAGTATCCAGCCTTCCTACAAAACAATGCTCCCTATTGTAGTGGGGCAAGTGTTTTCTGGCCCCGTTTTATTTTTTGCAAGCCACAGTGTGGACGTGCTCCAAGTGATAGGGCACTTGAGCACGAGCAGGTTCTGCTCACACGTTGCTTCCCTGTTCAGGTTTAGCCCGTGCCTAAACACTCGTGGCTGGGTGCAGAACATCTTAAAATGTTAAACTCATGGTGCGTGTTCTCCTTGTTCTGTTCTTGCAGGCACACAATGGGGATCTTACAGTTAGACCCACGTGCAAGCCTGGCTTCTCAGAAGAAGACTACACGGCGTTCGTCTCCCAGAACATCATGGAAGGGCAGAAGTTACTCAAAGGTAAGTGGAATAAAGAGCTTAATAGATTCTGCAATAACTGTATTTTCGGGAGGTGAAAGGAGGCTTAAGGATGCTGGTTTTGATGGAGAAATTGTCTGCAGAATTATGTTTGTAGGAGGATGAAACGCTAAGTGGTTACCTGAGCGCAGGTTTGAATACAGATGAGCTACTCAAAGTCCACATGCCGTCTGCTTCAGGTGGGTTCTTTGCCTGTAGTATGTGAGGTCATCGCGTCGCTTTCGAGTCTCCCACTCCCACCCTGTCTGAAGGAACTCTACATTTGATATTTTAGAAAGTATTTTTATGTATGAAATTTGAAGTTCCTTAAATTATCTCTGCTTTGAAATGCATGATAAAGCAGACGTTGTTGTTGGAAATGTGGTAAACAAGCCTACAGACATTCTGTTCGCAAATGTGGCATTCATTTTCATTGCTGCCCCACTGACAACACGAAAACACAGGCAAAAAGAAACTACCAATTAGCTTTATAGTAATTGCAGGATTATAACCGCTTTCGTGACTGTAAACTCTAAGACGTCTTCATAATCCAAATAACAATAGATTATCCTATGTATTGATCTATCTCCCTTTCAAGTTAAAAATAATTCAACTTTGTTTGCATTGTGCAGGAAATCATTGTTTTACTCCAAGAGAATTTTTGAAAAATAAAATCCTAAAATCCCCTCTTGCCTCCCCTCTGTACCTTCCTTGAGTTGAGTCACTGACCACTGGTGGGTCTTGCAGCAGTTCTGAAAACCAGCGTGTTGTGGAAGTTGGGGAGCCCATCAGGACCTGATGCTCTGCTCGAGGGTTTATAAACCCTTTGCTGCCTTCTCCCGAGTGCGTTCACTCCCCTGCTGTGTCTCTGCCAGAAAGCTGGGATTTCTGTCTTCCTCTGGAGCAAACACCTGCTCCATTACTTTGATTTCTCTCGAAAGAGAGGGACAGCTGTCAGGCTTCTTTCTGGCTTCAGCAGAATCCAGGACTGGCCGTTTTTTCTGTACACGAGCTGGCAATCGGGTTTGTTTCTGAGCCCAGTCGTCTTGGTTTTGCTGTTCAGGAATTCTCTTGACTGGCCTGGCAACAATTTGTAGACATCGGGGAGTTTATTTTTAGTTTGAAAGATAACTAAATAGGCATTTGACACAGACAAACCCAAGAACATTGTAACACATGGAGAGGCCAAAAACTAATTGTTTACATATTTAGTAGTGATTTGTTTCCTATACACTGCAAGGCTTTACAGCTCAGTATGTAAACTGAGTAAATTTCATGCTCTTTAGCCAACCTTAGGCAAAATGTAGGAAATTATTTGATAAACAATGTCCTCCAACTACTAGAAAACCGTGTCATTAATATATTTGCTAAGAGGAGGATTTTGTGCAGGTTTAGTGCTGCCTGTTCCTGTGGGTGGGCAGCAGGGCTGGCAGTGACTTCGGAGACACCGCAGAGGCGGTCGCTTCATTTCAGTTGTAACTGATAATTTTGAAATATGAAATTATATTCCATTTAGATAGGCTGCCAGGTTGATTGGAATAAAAATATATTTCTATTTAACTTCATCCTTTGGGGGTCAGTTGCAGTTGTGTGCTAGTCGTGGCTGACCTGCCTCTGATTTGGGGCCGAGCTGGCCCTCGGGTTACCATGTGTGTGTGGCACTTGTGAGACGTGTGTCCCGAGAACATCCTCACGAGTTCTGTGATTTGCAAGCAGTCTGTCAGCTGAAGGGGAAAGAAGAAAGTGCAAAAGCTGTGTTTGCTAATAAGAAAGCTATCGTCTTTACACCTATTAATCTACAGTCAAATACATGTTGCTGTTTATCATAGGAAACAAATTTATCTAATTAATTTGTACATTAATGAGGGAGAAAATCTGCTGCATAAAATTCTTCTTCATGCTTGTGTTGTTCTTTATATATATTCTAGCATGTAAAATTGGTAGTTTTCCAGTTTAGGTTTAATTTTACTTTCTAACACTTGATGTGTCTGAAGCATAAAATGTTTATCTCTTTCTTCCATCTGGGTGAAGTATTGTACAATAGTTCAGACCAAAAATGGGTTTAGATTGCTTACATTATCGTGTTTGATAGATTGACATATGTACCATTTCACACCATCTCACCACGCAGAGCTTGGCTGCCAGCTACCACCATCTTATTCATCAGTGCTCAGTAATTCCTCTCCAGCCCCAATGGGATGCTTGCCTCAGAAACTGAGGTGGGCACACATCTTTCAGTGCTTTCATGGACTGGGTGGTGGGGAGGTGTGTGTGTAGCTCAAAGTGCTCTCGAGGGATTCCAGTGGGGTAACAGAAAGTCTTTATGGTGCAGAAGCCTCTCTTTGTCCTCAGGAAGGGGATGTGGGGAGTCCTGGGGCCCTTGATGCCCCCTCAAAGTTTGTCCATCAGAAGTGAGGTACCACGTAGACCTCGTGTGGTGATGGACTCCAGCTGGCATTGGGAGGTTGGGATGTGACGTGGTTCAGGGACAAGCTTTGTGCCAATAAACCAGCGTTTCCCTTCTAAGCTCTCTACTATCCAGCTCTCAAATGTGTGCAGTGTTCTGATTGTACCCAAATGAACGTACTTGTAGTGTTCTAGGTTTGAATCAAGTTAAACAGATAACAACTGCTTATAATTGACTTATTCCAATGGAAATAGCTTAGCCTTAATTTGACAGCAAGAGCTTTTACAGAGTCATTGTTTTATTATAAGTATGCCATAAGCTATTAGCTGCTACTTTGTGGTTCATCTTATTTGCCGAGTCAGCTCTCTAACATCCTCAAAACATACAGATTCTAGCAGGAGCGATTTGTTACACAGTAATTAACTTGTTTATGATAAATGTATGGGAGAAATGTCACGGCATTTGTTTTATGTATGAATGAAAAGCATTTGCATTCTAAAAATTTCATGTTAATTGGACTTAAAATAGTTTTCCCCAGTAGTGCCACAAATATCACATATTACCCATCACTGCTGACGTTGCTGCCCGATGATGGGGTGTAAGCTGTGCTGACTTGTGGAAAGAGTGTCTTCCTTAGAAATGCCCTCCCTGCAGCTCTTAATAAAAGTTAGTGGGGTGTACTCTGTTATATTTCTTGGTCTTTGTTTTTGTTTGCAGTGTAATAAACTTAGTGTTGGTCACTGATGCATGATAATGTTTAAAGTAGGATTGTTAACAATTTTCCTCTTTAGCCTAAGGAGAAATCTCAAGGCTGCAGTATGGCAGAGGGCGATTACAGCATGGGTATCTCTTTCTCTTTGTTAATTATTTATGTTAACTTTAAAATGGTAAGGACGTTGGCCCCGCGAGGTGGGGGGGAAGTGAGGTGCAGTGCTGCACTGGGGGCAGTCAGGACCATTAGCTCTGGTGTGTGGGGATGATGATGGTCAGTGGCCTCTCGGGGAAGGAGAGCCGTCAGGAGTAGGATACTCACAGTGACAGACAATATGATCTAGGCAGGACTGATACTCTTGATATTGGGTCTATGCCCTTTCCCGCTTTTGTAAGGGTTTTGGAGATTGTTATTGTTTTTTAAAATACATTCCTCAAAATGAGGAATTCAGGTTTTATTGGCATGCTGTGAGACCGTGGTTACTGGTGGTGGGTAGAATGACATCACAGTGTTAAGGGTATTATTTCCTAGCTTGGGACTGTCACAGCTCTAGTGGGTCACCTCTGGGAAATGCAGCCAAACAGCGGAACTCGTGGCTTTCCCTACAAACAGGAGACAACGTGAGCAGCCTCTTTTTTTGTTTTGTGCAACTCTTCATCTGCAGTGATTCATGTTTCTGTTGCCCATCCTAAATAGTGCCTGTACTGATGTAGCAGGAGATCTTCACTTGTGTAGGCAGCTACGTTTGGGTAGAAGCGTGTGGAAGCAGAGTTTATTTTCATAGAAGATGAATAAACCGTGCCAGCGTGTTCTGCTTTAAGCAAGTGTATGAAACTGAAGGGAGCCAAGCTTCATGCATATGTACAAAAATGTAGTTGCTTCCATGCTAGGATTTTACTAACGTTATTTTGGGTTAAAATCAAACATGTGAAATGCATGAAAACTTCACTGAAATACCTGTTCATTTTTTATAAGCATTCAGTATGGAGGCCATCTCTGATGAGTGTTTTAGAGACAGGATGTTTATCTACATCCTGACCAGAGGCTCTTGTTCTTTGTACTGAAACCTCCATCCTATTCAGCCCTCACCACCTCCAATAGTAGAACTTGGGCTGTGAATGCTCTTTAGAAAGTATAGAAACAGATCAAAAAACCCCAGTGCTCCAAATCTTCATGGGTAGCATAGAAGCAAATATTAAATAAAAAAAAAAAAAGGGGGGGGTAACCTGAGCAAGGCTTTGCCAAATACATTTGAGTCTTGTTACTAGTAGTTCCTGTAGTAGTAACTGTAGGGATATACACTGTACCTCCTTCTGGAGGTAAATATTCTGTGTTCTTGTGGTGGAGGCAATAGAGGAAATGGGATGCAGAGTGTGTTGGTGAAATGTACTGAGAACTCTACTTGAAAATAATCATACAGCCCCAAAATACTGCTGCATACATGAAATTTGGCCCCTGTGAATCCATGAGGTATCTTTATGGAGGACTATTCCCTTTGCTGAGTGCCCAGGGGGAAGGAGCATCCCCTGGGATCACCAGCAGTGACCTGTAGTCAAGCATGAATCTGCAGCCTTGGGTGGCCCCAATATGCAAACTGGTTAATGGGGACACTCTTGTCTGTATGTCTGGCTTCCCACTTTTCCTGGATTTAGAATCCAAAAATATATAGGTATCCTGTTAATTTTGGTAGGTCCTTGGTTCCTAAAGGCCTCAGCAGTTGGAGGTCCACCTCTGCAGTGTCCTTGGGAGGATGTGCCATCCCAGGGTGCAGGTGCCTCCATCCTCCCAGTGCCCTTTGGTGTGTTGTCAGCACTTCTCAGAAGAGAGGAATGTTGGGCTTTGTTCTGGTGTTTGGGGTTTTGAGCCACTCTTGAGGGTTGCTGAGTCCTGGTAGCAGCAGGGAAGCTCTGCTGCAGCCTGCTGAGATACCCCCTGCCTCCTCTGAGCTGCTCCCAGTTTAAAAGACAGGGAGACTTTTCCATTCACGCTTTCATTATTTTCTGGTCTGTGATTCTGCATGAAAAGCAGTTACTGAAGTTACCGTACACATAATTAGCTTCACAGTTCCCTCATAAAATCTGGAAGTAGGCAAAAGTCCACTGGGAACCCAGAAGTCTCTCTCTAACCTTTCTTTCTTACTTTCTTAGAGGAAAAGGAGGCAGAGAGACATTGGCTTTCGATGTTAAGCTTGTACATGCTCCAGTGAAGCTGCCTCTTGGAAAACACTTCTCCCATTCCACAGGACAGCTCCTTTCAAAAGCAGTTTCTCTTGATGGGCATGTTGCAAATCAAAACTGTAATTTCAATCGTGAGTTCCAGGGGAGACCCCATAAAGCAGCTGCAGATTGGGGAGCTGCTGAGGCTCATTTGTTTTTCATGTTATTCTTCAGATCCAGCTTCTGACACAGAAATGATGTTTAAGATGACATTTTTATCTAAATAAAATTGCGGTTAATGAGACTGGAGTAGTCAATAACACTCTGTAGAGTTAATCCCCTTACACTGTTTAATAACTGTATATATTGCTTTCTAGATCAGAGCTTTGAACAAAATTCCTCAAACCCAAGTAAAATTACTTTTTTCTGCATTCTGGGGAGCTAACTGATTTTTATCTGACTAAATCTGCTTCTCCAACAACAGACTCAGAGCTTCTTTTTTATTTATTTTTTTTTTTCAGGAATTTGTCTTTAAAGAATTGTGCTGCTTCAAATTAGGCACTCTAAGAAAAAAAGATATTAAAGAAGAAAACGAAACAATGATTTCTATTGAATAATTTATTAATTTCTTTATTTATACTTAAGCTTTAAGGAAGTTAGCCATGTCTGGAGCAGTATCAGTTTGTTATTTAGTGTGAAATACCTGTTGTTTTGAACGCCAAACTAATAATGTTAGGTCTTTTAAGGTTAGAGAATGTTAATTTTAAAGTCGGCTCTGTGCTCGGAAACTGCCTGCTGCTGACAGAGCTCACGAGCTCTGATCTCACAGAGCAGATGCTGAAAGCATTCTGGAAATTCTGGGGTTTTTTTTGCAGAAATTTCCATTCCTGCAAAATGGAAAAAAAATCCATTCCACAGGTAAATGGAAATTATTTATTCTAGCAGTGAAATGATTTCTTGCTTAATTTTTGCCAGTTCTCATTGCCTGCTTTCATTGATATTAGGTGCAAGGCCCCTTCTACCTTGGTTTCTGCCCCGGAGGTGGGTGCAGGGTCCCCTGGAGGCAGCTTCTTCCATTGCAAACTGAAGCTGGAGGAGCTGTTGGTTTGATGGCAGCATGGGCCACATGCACAGCTCATAGAATATTTTAGTAATGTAGATAATACTTAAAAGTCTTATTTGAAGGGCCAGAAGAGATTAAAACTACAGAGGATAGAATTTCATTGGAAATCTGCTTCTTAGTATTTTTTTCATATAACAAACTGAGTTTGAGTAACGCAGGGAAAGAAGGGAGTTTCTGCTCAATGGGTAGTTACTGGTATATTCAGAATTAATGTCATTCCTGTATAAAACCTACTTTTTTGTTTTTAGGCAAATAGGAACAGTAAGAGCTAAGACCAGAAGGTGGTGTTTGAAAAATAAAGACCAATATTTGCCCTAGGGAATCCAATTTTGAATGGTTTGACAAGGGGCTTGAGATGAACCTGTGCAGCGGTTAGAGATGGGCTTCTCCAGGACCCTGCCCTTGAGCGTTGCCATAGGAGTTTCTGCTGGCCTGGGGGGCTCAACCTGTAGCCATTTTGGGGTCTGTAAACCTTTTGTGCACTGGCCAAAGGTTCTGAAGAGTGTTTGGCTTCATGTTCAGTTATCCATTAAGCACATTTGGTGCTTACATGACTCCCCCATGATGCTTTTTCAGGTAAAGCTCAGAAGTGCCCTTGGCCAGCTGTGCCACCCGAGGGTTTCCTTACTGCCCACTGTGATATGATATATGGGGTTTGATATTTTGTTTAAATGTTTATTTATTAGTACTTCTGAAGGGAGAGACTGAGAGAGCTGTGATTGTTTAGTTTGGAGAATAGAAGTCTCAGTAGGAAGCTTTATCATGGTGTATAAATACCCCATGGGAGGGTGTAGAGATGGTGGAACCAGGCTCTTCTCAGTAGTGTGTGGAGAAAGGGCAAGAGGAAGTGGCCACTTAAATCCCACTTAAATGGGAAAGAAACTTTTGGTGTGAGGATTGTCAGACACTGGAAGAGGTTGCATTGCAACAGCTTGCAAAAAACAATGATCCTTACGGGGAATTTATGAAACTTCTTGGAAACATAACCTCCAAGGAGAAGGTAATTGAGAGGCCAGGGACCAGCGTTCTGCTGTTTGCTTCCATTAATGTCCAGACTTGGGCATAGTTTGTCTCCTAGTGTAAGGAAATGGTACACTTAAATTCAGAAAGCTCTTAGTTTCCTCTTTATTTTTAGTAGAATAAAAGGAGAACATATGGAGCTTCTGTTTTCCCAAAATATTTGTCATTAGTACTGGCTGCCTCACTCCTTTCAGCAGAAAGTGAGTTTTTCCCAAGCGAGTTTTCTGCAACATAAAAAATAGTTGGGTTGAACAAGATTTCTTTTTGCCACAGGCTTTACGATTTTTTTTTTTTTATCTTGCTTGTATTCATTGTCCCTAATTTATTTATTAATTTAGAATTGCAGTTGCACAGAGGGAGAGAGAAGTGGCAAATGCTCTGGCATATGGGCTGCACTGTCCTTGGAAGCAGCGACTTCCAGCAGCTCGGGCTGCCCTGGGGCTCACGACCCCCAGCTCCAGCGCCTCTTTGCCAGCCTCTTTAGATTCCCTTCCAACACAGAACTATAATTTTTAAATTTTTTTTTAAATTTTTGCTTTGTCCTTGCTACTTTTCTGCCACTGTTCCTCACCACGTGCCAGCGTTTGTAACGGGGAGCCGGTGGCAGTAGCTCAGCCCTGCGGAGCGATGCTGCTGCTCGCAGGGGCTGTGGGAGCTGCAGCCCATTAACATTAGCAGGGCAATAGCAGCCACAGTCTGGAACGCACAGTGGGAACACTGGAAGCTCCTCTAAGGACCCTGAAGATATGTACGGGCCACCCATGAAGGAGAAAAAAAAAATAGAAATGCCCTTTCTGCTTTGAAATGAACCAATCTGTGTGTTTCACTTGTACCCGGCAGCACTGCAATCATTAAAGCTATTACTATGCCTATTATAAATCACAATTTTGTAGCAGTTCATAGATTAGTCAGAAAAATTACTTTAGACTAAAATTTTGTTATACTTAGTTTGTCTAGTAGCAATTCCAATCCTTATTAAACAAAACTGTCTTTAAAATAATTATGAATATAGCAATTATCCAAAGATAAATAGTCAAGATTACAAAAACTGTTCCATACAAAGCTGTGTCGGCTCTAGAGAGTCAGAAAAGGCAGGTCAGTGAAGCAAACATGTGTTAACTTCACCGTGTAGCGTGAGAAGAATATTGGGATTATTGGTATATAAAGTGAAAACATCAAGAAACAAGCTTGTGAAGTTATTACAAAATAAAGAAAAGGTTGCCCTTGAAAAGGTGCAAATCAGGGCTAGTTTAAAGCATAAAATTTAATAGCCTGTGTGTTACTGATACGGTCAAAGTCATGATTAATAGAGAACTCAAAGTCAATCCTGGGTGTTTGATACCTGCCCTGTGCATGGTCTGGCCACGCTGATGCCACCGAGGGCTGTTTGTGGCACTACCTCAACCTGCTCATCCTCGTTACGGTCTGTTCACTGGCATTTCATGGACTCGGGGGAAAAAAGGGGTTGGAGAGGCTCGGGAGGGTGTCTGATGGATGTCCTTCCTGCAGGTAGGAGCAGCTCCTTGGGTATGGCTTTGTCCCCATCATGTCTTGGAGGTCCCATTGTGGGGACCAGAGCCGATATATGATACTGCTTTCCTCTCCTTCTTTTGTGTTTAAGCTGAAGTTCTCATGATGGAATTTAAACCTGTTGCTATTTGTATTTTTTGTCATGGGCAAAGAGCAGGTTTTCTTCCCTCCAACACACTTGAAAATAGATTCTGAGGGCTGAACCACCGGTGTGTTCCCTTTGGTGTGTGGTGCCTGGGGTCCCTCCTCTGAGGCCTCACCTTCTCTCCATGCGTGGTGCCCCAGGCTGGTGGGATGGTGCCAGCTGTGTCTTGTGGAGCTGCAGACGGGGGTTACTCTGCCAGTTCTCCAGCAATACTCCGCTTGGTTTATCTAATGTGGTGGATTTTTTTCTTAACAGAATGGCACTGTTGACTCATGTTTAGTTTGTGAACCAGTATAACCTCCCACGTGGCTTTTTGAGGAACTGCTCCCTACCCAGTCACTTCTGTATGTGCAGCTGATGAATCCTGCTGAATCAGGCTACCTTGCTCCTCTTCTGTTGTGTTACATCTTTTTTAATTTCTTTTTTCTTCTTGGCCCAATCTGACTTTGTTAGGGTTGCTTTGAACTCTAATGCTGCCCCCCAACAGAGTTGCAGTTGCATCCTGCACTCATCTCGTTTGCAGATGTAACAAACATATGCTGTGTCCCTTTAGCTGTTCTGTTAATAAAAGTGTTGAACAAAACCAGTTTGGAACAGACTGTCGCTGGGCCCATGTGATGGAGCCGTCTGCCATGGCCATGAGCCATTGAAACTTATGCTCTGGGTAAAGTTATTTCAATAAGTAAAATTTAGTGGCTTGTAATCTGAGCCTTCCATGTCTTGATGTCATGTATCTGGGATCTGTGGGAACGTGAACCCAAATGTCTCCATTTGTCACTGGAAACATTTTATAAGAGTTACAAAACCTGTGATCTTTGCATTTTAACCATCTAGACTGAGATAGGTTAGTGCAAGATAAATGAAATGCTGTTGGAGGGAAGGGCTGCTTCAGTTCTGTCTAGTGCTGGACACACTGAATTTGTAGGGTTTTTGAAGTGCCCCAACACCAGAGGTGTGTTTCCAGTGTCTAGGGGACACTCTCCAGGCTGGGCTCCCCTGGAGTGCTGGGAGGTCTGATCAGGAGAGGATGCTTTTATTGAAGAGGCTGCTACTGATCCTGACGTGAGCTGAAGGAAAAGGATTAAATGAAAGCTAAAGCATTAAATGGGAGTGTTGTACCCCTGTGTGGAGTACGGGCTCTTTGACACAGTCTGTGTTCACTCTGCTGATGGCTGGGGAGTTTGACCTTTGTTGTGTTCTGTTTCCCATCCTGGGATCTCTCTGATCTTGTAACGTGTAGAGAGCAAGGTGTTGCAATACCTATTTTAATCATCCCTGTCTTACTCCTCGAGCTTATTATAAGGCCTAATCCCCACTGAAATATTTTACTGTTCAATCTCTCTGTTTAACTTTGCCCGTTGTGCCAGTGTGGTTTTGGTAACTGAAGCAAGGCAGATGCGTGTTGATCCCTGTGTTAGAGGAAGAGACTCCCTCTGCTGATGAGATCTGGTTCTGGAGCATCTCACTTCAGGGGGGAATAGAGTAGGGCTAGTGGACTTCCAGATGGAAAATTATTTATAGAGTATTTCCCCCCCAGTGAAAGTGCTTCCCTGGGGAATTGGAAAAAGTCATCGTTTCAGGTCCTGTAAGCCTTGCTACTTGTCTTTCAGCAGCCTAATTATTGCTGGCTGGTTGCTTAGCTCCCTTGAAAACAGAAGGTTTACACAATTACACATGAAAGGCAACTGTTTTACTCATCTCCAGAAGCTTTAAGTATTTTTATTTTGTGCCTGAATTATTTGGATGAATTATACTTCCATTTATTTATATTTTCATGGGCTTTTGAACACTTTTTTCAATTGATTGGATGCTTGCTTTTGCCTTTTTGACCCTCTGTGGAGGATAGAGAAATGTGGGTAAATGGCATTTTTTAAAAAAGAACAGCTTTTTGCATTGTTTGGGTTTTTTCTTTTCAGTGGAGAGAAGGAGTGGGTTGAGTATGAAGAAAAATAGATGTATGGTTATTTGGATAAAGGAGAAGCTGTATGTCATGACAAGATCTGGTGTGATGAAATGTTCAAGGTTGGCAATTACAAAATATTTAGATCACATCCAAAGATTTTTTTTTTATATACTGCCCTCAAACTACAAGAGGAAACCCACATCAGGAGAAGTTTAAAGATCTCTAGATCACTAAACTGTAGATGCTTGTTCAAATAACTGGATAGTAGATTGATTATCTCTTTGTGAAGTTTACTGAAAGAGATTATTTACTTATTTTTGTGGGCCTGGAGTTTGAGACAGAAGAGAAACTGCAAGTTAAAAGGCCAGTCACTAAACTTGATATCAGGCGAGCTGCTCTCATCGTACTGGAGGGTTTTGATGCCTCCTGACTAGAAAAAAAAAAACCCATGTAGGAGGGTTGTGGGGTGCAGTGAGGCGTTAGAAATATTGGGGCTTGTGTTAGACATAAAATGGAGATTTAATCCCAAAGTGACCACTGAGCACCCGTTGTGTGAATCTTTGTGGGCATCTCTGTGAGCGGTGAATTAACTGGTGTTTTGGCAAAGCTCATGCAGACAATGCATTTTACTGGGATGAATTTTCCCCAGTGTTTTCAATAAAACAAAGTTTTACTTTCCCTTTTCTACTGTGAATTGAGGCCTAATGTTGGCTGTATCCTGTTAAATAGCAGCAGAACTGAGCAATAGTGGCACAGCTGGTTTTACCTTTATAATAATCCAGCAAATTTCATTGCCTGGGAGGATGTGGTGACGAAGCAGAGTTCTGGTAGTGCAGAAGCAGTGTCCTTTGGCAACACAACCCGAAGAGGGAGAGTGTAACATCTGTGGAGTGGGGCTGCTTCTGGGAAAAAACCCCAGTAACTTAAAATAGGGGTGGGCAAGACAAAGAGATGTAGAATGTTGAGTGCCAGGAGGCTTGGCTACCCTACAGAACTGCTGGACCATGGGTCCTGTTGGGTCTGGGCGACTCCAGAAGTGGTGTCTATTATGGAGACCTTAAGAGAAGAAAAAAACTTCTGCAGCGGTTTATTAACAGTCTAAGTGGTTGTGCAACCTTTCATCTGCATCGGGGTCTCTTGTGGACAGTCTCTCGTTGCAATATATCTGTCTGCACTTCCAAGAGAAATTTGTAGGGAATCCACACACTGAAATCCCTACTGCTCTTAGGAGAGCTGTCCTGAAAAGGAAAAAAGGAGGGGGAAAAACCTCAAGGTTATATATCAAAATAAGTAATACATGCTCAAAAAAAGTTAATATCTGGTGAATGTCAATTAAGTACTTCCCCAGCTAATAAATACCTTAGGAGGTATAAAATTTAATACTCCTAAAATTGCAGAACCTTTGAAGAACATTTTTAATTTGGACTCACTGGGAGCAGGAGATTTAGCAGTGACCTGTTCAGAGGTGAATACTGAAAAAGATGTGATGGAATGAGGGTACATTTCTTGAGTCTTGTAGACACTTTGGCTTAAGCTTTTCTTCCATTAGGTGGCTTTTGAAGCAGTCTATTTTTAAGTTTTTGTGATCAGCTGAATTGCACTAGTGAAGTGTCCTATTTATTTAGGAGCCTGGTCTGGAGTGTTTCTGAAGGCTTGGCTGGTTTGGGAGCGGGTCACCGTGCCACAGAACAGCCTGAAGAGCAACTGCCTGTGGACTCTCATGTGGCCATGGCAACAGGTTCTACTCATTTCAGTTTTAAAGCATAAATCCCTTGCCCACCTAAGGATTTCAGTGCCCTGCCATGGCCACCTCTGGAAAACAGCTGAGATATATGCATTTTTCTGAGGGTAGTGAGCTCTCTTTATTTTATTCTGGAGCTTTCTTTGAGAGCTGAGGAGATCAGCTCCAGAAACTGCTGGAGGTCACTGGGACGTGGTGTAGTAGTGGTGAGTTTATTGGGAAATGAGAGCAAACCAAACATTGCCCCAGTTGTCCTGTTCCCGATGAGCAGTGCCCCCTGGGGTTTTTCTCTTGTCTTTTCCTAATCCCAGTGGCAGTCATTTTTTGGCACTTTACAGTTTGGAGGAAAAGAAATAGATGGCATTTGTTTTGGCCCTAGTCATGACTCATAAATAGGGATAACATCTGTGCTGATGATTTTTCATGATAGATAACCAGATTGAATGAATAAACTTTTCATTTATTGCTCTTCTTTTGCAATTGTTATATTTAGGGAGCTCCAGTATAAAGCGTGAAAGTATCTGCTTATGTATATTGCTCATGTATAGATCAAAATTTATGTACAACTTGCGAATTTTAATTTAGCCACTGTATCTTTTTAAACTAAAATTGTCTTTCCCTGAGCTTTACAAAACTTTAAGATCCCTCCCGAATCTCAGTCTGTTGAAGACTGGAGTTGTTGCAAAGTCTGCACCATTCTTTAAATTAAAAGACAAAAAAAAAGAGAAGTGAAACTTCTAGTGGATGTAAATCCTTTTTATCCTGAAATGATGTAAATCAGTGTGACTCCTGAAGTCACTGGAGCTATTCTGACTTGCATCTACTGAAAAATCTGGCACGTAATATTCCTGCTGGTCTTTTCTTTTGCCCAGTGGTTGCTCGGGGCAGAGCTGGCACCACCGACAAAGCGGGCTCTGAGGAGCTGACCGAGGGTGGCCACGGCTTCCAGCGCTGCTGATTCAGCACCACACAGCCCCTTTTCCTCCTCTCTTTGTGTGCCAGATGAAATGACTCTGCAGGCTGGCCGGGAGCCACAGGCCATAGTTTTACAGCCTTCTAACATGGTATCCTAGCCCGTGGCATCTGAGAGGTCTGGCGCTGCGTGAAGCTCTTCTGCTGCGCTGCACAGGGTTCTGGGGTCTGGTCATCCCTCTTTTGAGGTTAACGCCAGCAGGACTGAAAATATTTTGATTGTCTGGTTGAGGTATAATAAAATGGGGTTCTGTTAATTGAAGGCAGGGATATTGTGGGGATCGGGTTACTGTGAAAACTCCACTGTGTGTGTTTGTCATGGCAACGTTTCTTTAGATTTGCCTTACGGAATTACAGGCTAATACATAACGAGTGTGAGTTTTTAATGAACATAACACAACAGTGGCACTAGCGAGGTGTCCTGCCTGTGTTCAGGGGCTCTGCCATTAAGGCTGGTCGAGTGACTTACCATAATTTTGGGAAATCTGTTTCCTTCTGTATCTCAGTATATGGATGTTCCTTGTCAGTCCTGAGGGCTTTGGAATTACCCCAAGTGGGAAGCAGTGGGATGTGCTCCATGGGGAGCTGGGTCGTGTTCATGTCCTGCAGAGCTGGGATGTCTGTGACTGCTATTGTGCAAGCACATGAGTAATAGAAAAATGCTGTTTTCTGTTCACTGACAACTGCTGGCTTGGTGCATTAAAACAGCATTGCTGGCTCTGCTGGGCTTTCCACTTGGGTTCGTGGTTGTGGCTCATGGCAACATGGGACTGGCCATCTTTAGCCAAGTGTGGATGTTGCTCCGATGTACTCGCTCAGCTCTGATGCTCCTGGTCATCCAAAAAGGACTCTGTTGAATGGAGAAAAGTTCAAGCAGATAAAAAGTAAAAGCCATCCTGCTTCCAGCCTGAGAGCCATCAAAGCTGATCCTGTCTGAACCAGGTCTTTGAGTGCAGTTGAAACCAGACTTTATGAATTTTCCCAGTACATTCTGAAGTTTCACTAGATCTCTCCTCCCTCACCTGAGTGTCTCACTGTAAGGGACTTGCCTTGGATCAGAAGGATGGGCAGCCTATATGTTGGATCTTGGAGTTGCCCGATTGCTTTTCAGCTTTCTTTCCATAGCTTAAAAAAAAAAAAAAGCACAAACAAACAAAACCTCCTGGTTTTAATACCAGGATGGAAGTATTTTTACAATTAAAAAGTATTACTGAATAGGAATATATTTTCAAGCAATAATTCTCTGTGTGATACAAAAGGGGAGTTCGTGTTGATGGTTTCAATGCCAAAACAGAGGTGGGCAGATCAGAAAAGTTGTTTCTGAGCAGTTTGTTCCATTTTCTCAGACCTCGTTCAGTCTCGTGTAGCGGGTAGTGCTGCCAAGTCAAGGGTTTATCTATTGATTTCTGAATGTATTGTGCTGTTAATCTAAAACTTCTCTCCCCAGTGGGATTTCTGTTCAGAAGGCTCTAGCCAAGCTCAAGGAAGTTATTTGATTTGGGAAGTTTGAAGGAATAATAAAAGGAGGATTGATGCAGTTGGATTTTCATGAGCTCAGTCCTCCAGTAAAATAGAGAGGCTTCTCCTCCTCCGTGTATCCGTGATGATTCGGCTTGTTATTTGGGAGGAAAGCAGAGTATGGAGATCACTTAAGTTTTACTGTCTGAAAACTTGTAATTATGAAACTCGCTCACAAGACAGTTATGACAACAGTGTTGGTGATGTAACAAAACAAAAAAAATGAATGTGTTACTGTAGCTTTGGCTTTTCGTAAACATATGTGCTTTATTTTGTAGCGATTTAAGCTTTTCCTGCTATTTTTTAAACTAGTAAAATTTAGTGCTAGAAATGCATTAATGGAATTTCCCAGGAAGAGAAATGTGGCACTTCTATATCAAGGGGCTTTGCCACTCTTATTTCTAACATCCTTCAAGTAATTAAAGAAACTAAAGCTTTTGAGAGAGCTGTGGCAGGAAAGCAGATGGACGTTCTAGTTAATAAAATGTTTGTACTTTTTCTATGATCTGAATAGAGGAATAAGCAGTCCCGTATTACAATAAAACCCAAAAAGTAGTTTTGCATTTGAGGGGACTGGTCTGTGGTCTGTAGGGCAGAGTTAAGGAAGTGGATGAGATGTGATTGGTAGCAAAATGAAAAAAAATAATAAATTGAGACATTTTTATCTTTTTGAGGCTACAATCCTGTCTTGCAGAAATCGGCTGCCTTTGGCTTCACGGTGCCCATGACTGGTCCAATAATAGGTTTATACTATTTCATTAGGATGTTGTCAAATTAAATCATGGGAAGTGGACTGGTGTCTAAAAAGAGCCTCCTTTTG
Source organism: Scolopax mira (assembly GCA_004320125.1). Taxonomy (NCBI): domain Eukaryota; kingdom Metazoa; phylum Chordata; class Aves; order Charadriiformes; family Scolopacidae; genus Scolopax; species Scolopax mira. Next base: position 1,051,221 of record BJBW01001175.1, read on the forward strand.
AGTGTTTTCTGGCTCTGGACCGTGGGGGTTTGCTCGAGATGAGGAGTGTTACTTCCTCAGGCTTGGAGGTGTACTTGTTGCTCTTATTTATGCAAAAAATCTAGTTCTCTGGAGGTATGTGATTAGTCTGAGGTGTTATTATACTGCATACCCAGGTGGGAAGCTGGAAATTAGGAGTATGCAGGAAGAATTATCCTGATACGGGGAAGAATGTTGTATTAACTATGCAGTTAGTCTTTGTCAGTAGCATTTACAGTTTTTTCAGTCCTTTTGGTGAGTAACCTAGTAGAATTTACTGGTGAATAGTTCAATTTGCTTAAATGGGCTTATTTTCTTGAGTAGGTAGAAATTACATCTTACTTCATGTCTCAGATTTACTTTAAATGAAAGGCCAAATCCAGATTTGACTTATTTTTCTTCCCGTAGTTCTATTTAAGCGCTGGGTGAATAGGACACGTAGGATTTGGCACAGGGAACTCTTGAGAGTAACTTCATTTACTGGGGCTGGGGTAACCACTAGCATTTAAGACTCTGCTAAAGATCCAAGTTTATTTTTTTTTTTTTAAATCCCCCATGTAGAAATAAGTGCTTCAGAATATCTGAAACATCCAGCAGTATCATTTCACTGCTGAGAATTGGATAACTGTGTAAAATTATATTGACCTGAGGGGATTGAAATATAGAAGTGGCCATGCGCTTAACTGTGCAGGAATCAAACTGTTTCACTGATAACATTTTATTGATTCATCTTCTCTCAGTGTTACAAGTAGCCTGAAGCTTCGCAAAATGAGCTGGCAATGTTTTTGTGTTGTGGACATTGCAGTATTGCTGCTCTTCATAGGTATTGAAATTTTATATATGGGCTGAGAGCTCACATAATTATTGTGATTTGTAATGACTGGGACTGCAGATGGGGCTTCCCAGAGGTTTCATTTCGAGCTGGAGAGCTGGTAATTCCTCTTTTCTGTTTAAGAATCTGTTGTCCCTCCTTTTCTCTGCAGCTGTTGAGGTTTCTCTCTGTGAAAAGCTGAACCGTATCTCAGACTTAATGAAGATGCGTAAAATGATTGAAATTGCCTTAACAAGGCAGCGCTCTATATACAGCAGCAATGAAAATGTCTTGCTGTTTGCAAGGGATACTTTGTCCTTTTCATAAAGGAACTGTGGTTTCTACCCGTATTATAAAAAATAATAACAGTAACAAAAACCCAACCCTTCTTACAACAAAGCTTTAAGAAAATGAATGGCTTAAAAACCGCAATGGCAGATTGGGAGTTTAACCTGCATGTGTTGACTAATTAAATTCTTTTGAAGGAGCTAATTTCATGTATTTTATTTAATGAAGGCTTACTTAAGATTTTAATGATGTGGGTCTTTTCTCTTCAGTAGAATGCCATATTGACTCATGACATATTTTTACACAGGCTTCATTCTGCTGTGAACAACAGTAGTTGAAAATGGGAGCACTTGATAAAGTATCATTAAATTAGCTTATTGTAGTTGCAGATTTTTATTATGCTACTTCACAGAGATATGAATTGATCGCGTTGTACTTGCTGGTTTTTAAAGGTGCAGCATTGTTATTGATTACGCTACTTTATCTCAAGTGTTCCATCAGCCTGATGGCAGCCTTGTTCCCTCTACAATTTTAGAAAGTACTAGCCTTTGTGCTTTTTTCACCTTTTTTTTTTTTTTTTTTAAATTTCTGTGTATTTCATGTGTGTGCATGTCCTCTCTGGAAGAAATGGTGTTCCATGTTGTGCCATGACCTCCCCTTGTGTCCCCAGCTCTGCCCTGTCCTGGAGCTGCCCAAGGCTGGAGACGCCATCGATGTCCTGCTCGAGGTGCTGCCAGATCTTCTGTTGTCCTGGGCTGATTTCCAGGGAATCCCTAAGATTTACTGACCCCGAGGGCAGAATCAATCCTGCTCAAATTTTACAGCCTATGCATTTGGAATGGGGGGGTTCCCTGGTGCCCTTGGTGTGATTTGTTCATACTGTGATGAATGTCACAAATTAAGTGGGAAAACCAGGAGCCTACATCTTAGTCAAAAATTTCAGATGTCTTTCCATGTTAACTCGGATAGTGGATTTCTTCTATAAATCTTGGAACACCCAGACTATTTCAATACTAAGTGTATTGGAAAAGGATTGCTGTCAAGGCTTGTCCATCTAATTAAATTCCCTTATTAGCACTGGCATTGCAGTCTGCCAGAGAAGACATTAGATGAATAATCTTTCCAACTTATCTAGGTTAAAACTAGATGGCCCTTTGTGAAATGCTAAGCTGAAACTCCAATAACAAAGTATATGTGTTGCTCTAGTCACCCTTTTTGTGTGATCTGTGGTAATTCAATATATTCCTTAAATATAAATGGGTATTTCAGCTGCCTGTGAAAAATGTTCAGACTTAATTATCAGAAGCACTCGATGCTGTGAGGGCTCTGTCACCTCGTGCTCGGGGCTGAGGGCATTCCAGCAGCGATGTCTCTCGTACCTTAATAAAGTTTGCCATGATTCATTTTGACATGTCCTTAGCCAAACGTAAGAAACTTTTTGTCATTGAGCCCTGCTGATCCACAGGCTTGGTTGTGGTCTGTCCCAGGGCTCCTTGTTTCCTTACCAGGAAAGGGAATAGCAGGGATTTGACGGAGAACCAAAATACTTAAATTTGATGGGTTCCTTTTCCAACAGGTGGGGGACTTGCTGTTGTTGGGAGCTGCCAAGGGAAGTGAAATAGGCTTTGAACTTTGAGCTTTGCGGAGGGGGATGGAGGGACTGCCAACAGCTGGGTTTTAGCCAAAGCCAGTCCCTTGCCCCTCTGGAATGTCTGTGAGAGCCCCCAGCATCCTGCTGCCCACAGCTCTGTGGCCCTGGGACCTTCCCAGGATTTGGGATGCTGTAGGCAGAATCCTTTGGATCCACGTGTAAATGGTGGAGAAACTGTCCTTGTGGCAGAAAAAGGTCCACACTAGCTCGAGGTTGGTAATGGAGAGCTATTATAATAATACTGAACAATCAATGTTTAAAAATTGCCAGAAGTTCCCAGAAATAAGATATTTGTGCTAATTAGACTATTTGCCTGTCATCTTTATTCGCTACTTTAAACAACAAAAAAACCCTCAAGTGAAATCAAAGCGTGGTAGAACATATTTCTTCAGTCTCCTTGATCAAAGCTTCTAGAAGGAGAGAAATTCTGCTTGTAACTATTTCTTCAAATACGGGTTTGAGATCTGACTTCTCTGGAACCTGGGTGGTGGCCAAGTGGTGGTGAACGTGGTTCATCATTAGCCAGCCTGTTCCTTCTCAGGTGTGCGTGTGAGGACCTAGTGTCAGCTGGTTTTAGATGCCAGAAAGGAATGTTATTAAATATTTTTTTTTAAATGAAGTATTGTTAATATTTATAGTTTTTTGTTGTTGTTGTCTTTAAGGACGTGTTTTTTCAGAGAGGGCTGTGAGGCCCTCTGGTCTGAAGGAAGGCAATTGCTAGATTTGAGTAATTGAAGAAGAGGGCCTGTGAATGGGAGAAAGCAGTGAGAGAGCTGGGAGGATGCTCGTACCTGGACCCAGGCAGGAGGTGGTGATCCCACGTCTGAGCAGGGGTGGGTACAGCTGTGCCTGTCACACCGAAAGTTTTCGGTGTCTCATCGTGCAGCCTTAAAGGAGGGCTAGAAATGCCAGGGAAACCAGAAAGAGAAGTCAGCTCTAAGCTAACCAGGAAATCGTACAGCGCGGTGCAGGAGCTCGTGTGCTGACAGCCCCGATGTACATCTCGCTCTGTTCTCGCCTTAATAATTTACACTGAAAATCTTTAGTCAGAAACCAGCTGATCTCTTTGTTTCTTTTCATTCTGCTCCTTCTAGATAAGGGAATGAAAGGATTACTTCATAGATGTGTAATTCAAGTGATGATGTTCTGGCTTGTAACAGAAACCAGCAGAGGCTGCTGCAAAGAGCAAGGGCGCAGCGTGGTGCCGTCCCTCTGCTCCGGCTCGGGGACCCCACCAGCCTCAAGGATGTTACGTGAATTTGTCATCTGTGTTTCTGGGGCTGACTGATTCTCAAGTCACAAATTCTGTGTCATTTCTGCACAGGTTACTTTGAAGGATTTCTCTTTTTTTAAACTTCATGTCCTTTAATCCACTTCTCCCGCTGTGTCAGTGGCTGTATTTGCCTTTTAGATGAATAGATCCAGTCAGTTGGAAAATGAGGAAACGGGCCCAGTGTCCTAAATAAGGATATAGGAATGATTTTATTAATCTGTAAAGAATAAAGGGGAAGTTTCAAAGTTGGATGCTCTTAAGTGGTCTTGAATTGCCCAAAACTTCATTTTTGGATCTGTCTTTTGAAACTTGTCTTCATTAACTTCAGTTAAGTGTCTTTAAAATTTATGGACTTTCTCCTCTCTCCCTTCTTTGCTCAGCCTGATGAATGCTTAGAGAAGGGCACGTGCTTCTGCCCGAAGGCTTGACCAAAAGCAGGGAAGGAGCAAGCGGGACTTGGTTAAGTGCCTGTTGGGTTTCAGGAATAGCTTAATTTAAGAAGTTAACTTCTTTTCAGCAGTTGACTTGCCACGACCTTAAAGGAAGCTCTTGCAGACTGAGCTTTCACTATTTCTGGGAGAAGAAATTGTGCCTAATGTGTATTTTGCTGCCATATATGGTTCCATTGGAATTTGGAGGCCAAGGGCAGTGGCTAAAGGTTTTACTTAAGGATAAGAGTTATGAGATGGTACTTCTGCATTGTAAGTTTCTAAAAACAAACCTGTTGGTGTTTAAAGCTTTTCAATAGCACCCTGTAAGATCTGGTTCAGAAGATGTTTAAAAACGGAGAAAAAACAAACAAACAAAAAAAAAAAGCTAAAAAGGATGTGTTTGCCTGCTTGTGTGAAAGTATCCCTGAGTAGCTGATGGTTCATTTTTACTTATTCATGGGCAAATTATAGAGGTGCATCTGTTCCTCCTCTGTATACAGTCAGGCATCTCAAGTTTTTAAGATACTTTTTGACATTCTTTGAAGATGTAATGCTAGGTGGGAGATCAGTTAGAATAACAGATATCCTAAACTTTCAAAATAATGCTCCTGCCTGAAAACTCTTTTACTTTTGCTCCTGACTTTAATGAGGCACAGTCTGAATGTCATAGTAACTGAGGCAGCAAAATTGGGAAAAAAAGCCAACCCAACAATTCACATGAAGAAAATCTTTCCACATGTTTACAGTAAAGCCAAAATACTTGTGCTGTGTTTATTTAACCTAAATGCTCAGGGATCTGTCATCTTATAAAAATGACATTACTGGAATAAACCAGTAACATGTAAGTCAAATACCAGAGCAGGAAACAATTAGCTGGACTCAAGCTTTTATTATTTTTACAAGTTGCTTATACTGCTGTCAGTAAAGAGGGCAAATAACTGTAGATAAAGCTCTTTGCCTGCCATTAATTGGGAGAGTAAGTATGTGCCTTTAGATGGAAAACAGCCTAATTTGCATGTGCAGTCAGGCAGCTAGGTGTTCTGTAGCTGGCCCTTCTATATCTTAATTGTGTCTGCAGAATGGGAAGCTTTGTTTTAAAGATTACACCCCTACAAGTAAAGAACACATAAGCTGTCTCACTGGGAATTTTTGTTTATTTTGCTTTTTTTCCTCTAAATCCAATCACTCATTGAAGTAAATGTATATACACACTTTGAAAGTATGGCCTGAGGAATCTGACACTGGCCATCAGTTAGTGGATTTTGCTTAGTAATTGCTTCATCTATTCAATACTATTGAAAATACCCTTGAGCAGAATATAGCTGCAGGGGAACAGCACTCCAAAGCAGCAACCTAATTAATGAATCTCATTGCCACTTAGACGAGCATTATACAGTTGGCCTTGCTTGTCAGTATAGATCTGTTCTTACGACGTTATATATTTGTCCAGAAAACTGGTGTGATTATTAGAAAAATGAATAAAGTGGCTTTGGGAAGCTGGTGTTTCGGGGTCCGTGGAGGAGGCAGATTGTGCTTGGTGTTGTCACAGGTGTCACCAGTGTCTCTCTTAGCTGTGTGGAACAACAGATGAATTCTCTCAGCTTTTCTCTCGGTGGCTGTGACCAAGATTATTCATCATGTTTCGATGAAGTGAAAGCAAAGTAATCATAGCTGGAGTCTGAGACCAGGTAAATTGTTTTCACATAACAGAAGGCTGAGCAAACCAGAGTAGAACTTTTCTTTTCTTCCATTTAATATTTAAAAAAATACAGGCCTTTGTGCGTCTAGTGAGCACCCTCTTCTTGTCTGGATGGCGGCTGGAATGTTTGTCTCTAGTTGAATAAGTTGGGCAATGATTCCTGCTGATAATGAGCATTTTCTGAAGGTCTTTCAAAGAAAGTTATTTTAATAAAAGCCATACCAATAGTCAACTAATTCCTAATTCCTAGCTTTTTGAATATAATGCTGTGCTTGAGGTTGGTGTTCCTGAAGTCATTCTTCCAGCAAAAACTAATTCTGGATACAAGTCGGAGCTTGTGTTTTTAATTGAAGCCATAGACCAACTTACTGAGCAGTCAACAAATAAAAATTTTGAGGTTGGACCAGGTAATTGCGCGAGGTCCCTTCTGACCTGGGCTATTCTATGATCCTATGAAAAAGGCACATGCGCTTCTAAAAGCCCTCATGTAAATCAAAGGCCAGAATAACCTGCTCTTCCTTGTTCTTTTCTGGATGATTCGGAGCCTTTTCCAGAGCCTGGTTCCGCAAGTCTCCACTTGCGGAACTATCATGTGGTGTAGCCTCTGTGCATATGAGACCCCACATCAAGGGCCCCTCTATTGCTTATAAATCCCCCAAATTTATGCAGCATTTTAAAGTGTAATTTCCTGCTTCTCTATGGAAAACCTGTGATTTCTGCTTAGGATTATGTGAGCTCTTTAGATAAAATAATTTTCATTAGTAAATTCCTCTGATGGGGTTAGGGACCTTTAATGTGAGATTGTCCCTGGACTCTTTTTTTTTTTTTTTTTTTCTCTGAGGTGACCTTAGTACATGAAGAGTTTTGATCCTGGAGTGTCTCTGCTGGTTTGTGTGTCGGTGATTAATGTCCTGCTGGCAGAGAACTGCCCCGCTTCTGCCTTCCCACAGGGCTGCTGCAGGCACTCCTTGTCTATGTCTTGGTGTCAGGTCCTTACTTCTACTTTTTTTTTCTCTTTTTGTAAGACAACACATTAACACACCTAAATGCGAAATTTTGTGAAGAATTTTTAACACCTGCAAGTCATGCTTGAATGAGTAATTCCAATAATACCTGAATTCAGATGATTAAGCATTCTTTGCCCTATGATTTAAGTAACAGAAGTAGTTGCATCTGTTATGTATTGGAAAAATAACTTATCTAGCTCTTAATCACCTCTCCATTAGACATGGCCATGCCACCTTCTAGTGCTGGTCAATCGTTTTCAAGTCAGCGAGCATCTGCATTGGTCATTAGCCAGCAGGGAAATCAATTAGGGACGGTGTGGGTGTTTTAGGAGGAAGGGATTGAAATACATGAATTTTATTGATCGATTGTCGTCTACAATCAACTTCCCCACAAGCAGGTCTTAAAGCTGCATGAGAACTCGATGGAAGTTCTTTTGTGCTCTTGCATGTCTTGTGAATCAAGAATGAATCCTCCAGTCAGTGGAGGCTGCAACTCCTGGAGGCTCAGAATTACAAAGTTTGATAGAGCAACAAACTAAGTAATAAAGCATAAATGATTAGCATTATTATGTGGAGCAGTGATGAAAATCCATTTATTTTATTTGGTATATTTGTTTTAAAGTGATTATGTTACTAATTATAAGGCTCACTAGTCTGTTTAACAGGAGTCCAAATAATTATAATTTGTTTGCAGTTCCCACCCTGCGTATTTTCATGCAACAAGGCAAATATTTTGTTGAGTAATTGATCTCCTGCATGCCTTTTTGTATGTTTAGGAGAATTAAATGTTTCATTTTTGTTCAATTGAATATTTACAGTTTTCCTACTCTTGTTCTGACACTGCTTTGGTAAATTTTGAAGAAACTAGAGAATAAGGCCATGGGAGGGATGATGGACTATGAGGGTTCCCAGTGAAGTCCATAACAATTCCTTTTGGTGTCAATTGCTTTTGCATAATTTATTTTGCGTGTAATAAAATTGGATCAAAGTTTTTATTTATGGATTATTTTGAACCAGGACAAACCCTCTAGCTGTTTCCAGCCTTGGAAGCAATTTGGGATCAGAGTTCCATTCTTCTTACAGGAATAATTTGAAGGACAAAATTCTGAACAGGCTTTTCAATGGATGCTTAATTTAGGGCACCTTGGAATCGGCAGCAGACATCTAAAAACCCTTTTGGAATTTGGAACATCCAAAGAACATGTTATTTAATGTTAGGAAAAACTTGTCAAGCTTTTATAAAAATCTCAGAAAATTGAGGCTAAATGACCTAAGTCACTCTTGGAGCTGGAGCTGTACTTCGGAAAATGGCTTAAATGAGAAGTCAACAGGGTGAAGTTAACACCTTGTTTTATGGCAAAAAAAGGTAAGTAGCGTTGTGTCTCTGAGTCTACTTGCAAGTTTGCTGAAGTTTGGGTAGCAAAATGCTTGCTTGGAAAAAATACCCAGCAAAAAAAAAAATCATAATCTCAAACTTAGATAATAGTTTCTGAAAATAGCTGGGCTGCCAGAATGTCAGTATTTGGAATGAGAAGATTGCTAAGGGGAAATGGCAAGTAATAAGGGGCCTAAAGAGACATGAAAAGCCAGCAGCTTCATTTTACTTTGAGGCAGAGAAAATTGCTTAGCACTACTTACAGCATCTTTCATTCAAAGATCTCAAAGCTTGCTGAACCAAACCTAATTCTTTGAAGAGAGGTGTAGCCTGATGATCCCTTTGCTCATTGCTGAAACGCAGCCACCTGCACCAGAGCACACGGAGGGCTCGGCAGCCGGTGCCGGTGCTGCCCCGTGGCTCAGAACCTCAGTTGAAGAGGGAAGATGCCGTTGGGAAGAGGCTGGGGCAGCACAGTGCACTGGGATGTCACCATGTAACTCTGCACACCACCGTGCTTGTGATTTAAAAAAAAAAAAAAAAATCATGAAGTGCAAGTGAAGATATTTCCTCTCCTCTGACATTCATGTTTGTTATTCTGCCAAACATTTCCTTTATCGGGGAAAAAAAACCTGGGGCAGCCAAAATTCTTAATATTAAAAGACCTTAGTGGAACTGTTAAAATCCCATTCTGTTCAAAACTTTAATGCCAGTTGGCTGTATTATCTCTTTATAATTTTCTTCTTCAGTGCATACATAACTGCATTAGTTGGTCATTTACCAACAGGCTTGAAAGACCATTTAGCTGGGAAAAATAACTAGAATTTTTTTGAGGAAGGAAAGTGGACTGAAGTATTTCTTGCTTTTTGATGATGGTAGTAGAAGTCTTTAGTGCTTCTTCCCCCCCCCGCCCCCCCCGACTTTTCCCTTAAAGACAGGAACTCCAATTTTATTTACATTATGTGAATAAGAAAAGTGCATCTCTCAGCTGAGATGCATAAATATAACCCCTTTTACTCTGCAAGTAGTAATTGCCCTTGTAACTCTCAAGAGCTGTTATAATGCGTGAACAAGGCCTGAGAGAGCATTTGTCATGGTTATTTCAAGCAGAGACCTTTGCTCTGGCGTTGATGGTCTGGGTCCAGCAGAAAGGAGTGGGGTGTATGGGTCCCTGCACAGTGTGGTCTTGGGTTGGAGAGGACAGGGGAGAACAACTGATGAGTCAATGATCCCAGTGCTTTCTCCTAGGCCTGGGAAGTCCATGCAAGCAAAATATTATTTCATCACTGCTGAAAATCTACTGTCAGGCATTTGATCAGTGAAAGTGTGTTTATGCTGATCTCTCTGAAGCAGAAGAAGGAAACTTCTCATGAACCTCCTGCAGAGCCAGGTCCCAAGTGCTGGGTCTGGTCCCGTTTGTGCATCTGATGCTGGTCGGCTCTAAATAGGTCTTGAAGCAGTTTATGCTATTTAATAAATCTAATCTGTAAAACAGGTCATGTAGAAAACCTAAAAACTTTTCTTCTAATTACAGTAAGATTTTATTGAATGCACATTATACATATAGATCATAATACTTATTAAAAAAGACTATTAAGATTTTACAGTTCAAGATTTTACAGGCAATGGGAACAGTGGAAGCCTAATGCTTTCTGAGAATCATATCTGCATTAGCAAGATAAAGGACAATTTAGGAAGATTACAAAAGCAATGATTTAGAGTACAACATAAAAATCTGCTGAGAACTAATTCGCAATGCCAGCTGCTGCTAAGCTTCTTAATCTTTATCTAGTTCAATTAAAATCTGAATGTTTGGGATTTCATTAACAACTGGGGACTTGGAAATTACATGCACTTTTACACTGTATTCAACTGCTTATGCACATTATTGGAAGTTGCCCAAAATGTCTTCAGGTAGACTTGAGATATAATTAAAACTTAAGTACTTAAAGGATAATGCAGAGGTAAAAGAGGATTATTTTAATTTTTCTGTCAGATCCAATTGACAACAAAAAATAATCTTGCACAAGTGGAAATGAGTTGCAAACCAGTAAGAGTTTTAGTGCAAGTGATATTTCTGGATGATTGTGCAATTAGATGTGCATATTGAACCACTTCATTGGAGGGCAGAGGGAATTGGATATCGTAATTGTGCCCTGTACTGGTGGTAAGTTGTTTTTTTTTTTTTTTTGTGGAAAAACCACTTCATATCTATCGTGCACTTCTGCACTGATGTAACCGCGCTGCTATCAATTAATTATGCATTTCAAAGAATCTGCAAGTAGGCCTTTCTAAAATTAAACTAAGCAAAGTGATGAACAAGCTTTTAATCACTTAATACTGTGTATAAAAAATAGTTTCTTTCCATTAATTCCTCAAGAATAATTCTTCTAAAAGTTTTTCAGAAGTAGCAAAGGACTTTTTTTCTTCTTCTTTTCACTTCTTCACTGTTGTGTTGTTTTTTTTTTTCTTCCTATTTTCTGTGAAAGACTTGACCATCGTAGGCGTAACTGCTGGTTTAAAGGGGAGGGGTCTGCTAGTGAGGCTCTGGGTCACACTTACTGGTTTAAATTTTCCAAGTTTCAAACTGGGATGTATTTCTTTCTCTTAGGTTATTCAGTCCTAATGACCTTAAGTTCCCCTATAGGAGGTGGAGATAAGAATGTTTTCAGAAGGAATGAGGGTATTTAAAGTGGTGATGTTTCTTTTGGAAAAAGTGTAAAACCTGTAGTGCTGTGGGGTAATTGGTACAAGACTTAGAGGCAGCCTGGCTGTTGAAGTGGTGTTTGGATCAAGTGAACTTCTAAAATGATTATAATAAATGATTCAGTGGTGAAATTTCTTAACATATTTGGGGAGGTTGTGCTAACTTCTGTCATAGGAAATCAAGATGCTGTTCTTCACAAAAGAAAACAGTGGCTACTTGATGGCTACTTGATCTTCCTTTTTTTTAGAAAAAAAAATTAAAAAGAAGCTGTGTTTGCAAAGCAAGACCAATGTTTAAAAATATTGCCATATATAACTTTCAAAAATAAAATGCCTCCCCCCTTTGTCATACTTTTTATGAAAACAAGCATAACTGAGTCGCTCAAGAAAAATGAATTTTGATTTTGGCACACTTGGCCCAAGAAGACAGCTAGTGTGTCCTGTCCTGTTTTATACTTGTGCCTGGAAACCTTTTCATATACTGGGTAAAAAGGATGCAGATATCCTTGACATTTTTTGGGTTTTTTTGATTTTGGCTTTTGAATAGTGATGCCTTCTATATTATATAATGCAGTAAACTAAAGATAGGCCTTTTGTGATCCAGACGCCTTTTCTTCACTTCTTAAATGAGAATGTAAGAGTCAAGTACTCTTGAAAAAGCAATTGTCTGTCTAGGCCTTGTGCTTGTACTGCCGAGGGGATCTCTCCAGTGGTTTCCCCATATGGAATTGCTGGGGCTGAGACCACAGGAGGTGGGAGAATATGGAGAACATGCAGTGATTCCTGGAGGCGCTCCTCATGCCTATGGGGGATTCTGGTGCTGCAGAGGGAGCTCTCGTGGCTGGCTGTATGGCCAGAGCAGTCCTGGTGGGCTTCCATGGCCTGGCTCGAGTGGACAACCCCAGCAAGCCTGGGCTCTGCCACGTCCTGCCATCAGCCCTCTCCTTCTCTGGAGCTGATCCTGTGACTTCAGTAAACTGAAATCCAGCTATAATCTTCCTCACATGTGGATGCTGAGCCCACTGAGGTATGTGTCATTTCAGCTTCAGAGATCTTGATTTGCCCTGCTATGTGCTGGGATAGGTGTCCTCAAAAGAGCAGAAAATCTGCTCTTTCCTCTGACTTTGACTACATTTTGTATTTGGTATTTCCTTAACTCCAGGGTTTTAGTCTCTGCTCTTAAAATGGATCAGCCATTATGTAGGTAGCCTTGTGTGACAATCTGGATGTAGGCTTTGACTCCTTGGATTTAGGCCTTTGCAGAAATGTTGGGGTCGTTGCCAAAGATTAAAATAAGCTTCCTTCTTCTTTATTACAAAAAGAGTACTGAAATAAATAAAATGAAGAATATTGATATATCACAAATGGAAACAGTAAATGTGTCGCTAGGGAGATGAGTGGGAGTTGAGAGCAAAGATAACTACAGATATGATAAGTATCTGTATGTTTGGCTTCAGATAGAAAAATCTGTGCCACAGATTGATCCTATAGGAGTAATAAATATACATTATATAATTATTCTCAAACTTCATAAACCTTATTTTAATAACATCCTTTGCATCATTTTTTTCTGAGATCTTTTATTTTTATGACACTGTCAGGCTTTTTAATTCCAAGAAAATTGCTCCAGCTGTTATGGATTTTGTTTTAGCTTCCATTTCTGTCATTCTCTTGAAAGCTGATAAACTGTCCCACTTCTGCTCTCCAGAGGCCGAGAGCTCCCTTTGGGGAGTTCTGGTGGCTGGTTGGAGGGTTTGGTGTCTGAGCTATTCCTAGATGACTGACTTTATTTTTATTTTTTTTTTTATTTTCTTAAGGGGATCAGGGACACTGAATTTGCAACTTCTTTTACAAATACAATTTTTGATGTAATTCCACCTGCAGTATGATCCCCTGGTGGGAACCTGGTTTTGTTTGTGTATATTCCCTTTGGGGGAGCAGGAGTTGCTAAGACCTGACATGGGGCACGGTGGTTCTCCTCTTGGTGATGTGGTGGTGGCAACTGGACTTCTCCAAGCAGTGATTCCTTTCCAGAGTGAACCAAAGGGGCCATGTATGTTTCCATATTGTTCTGTTTTTCAACTTTTTTAAAAAATATAATTTTTTAGGATGAAAAGTAAAACCAGACCAATAAGAGACATTCTCTACCCTCTCTTTCTCTTTTGTAAAACAGAACTTGAGTGTTTGTGAACAACTTCTGAGCAGTTTCAGTCTTTGAATGGAAATTTGTTTTTTCCCCTTGGTTCTAATCTCAAAATTTGCATTTCCTAATGACACTTTTTTAATTATATTTGAAGATTGCCATCTACTGGCATGTAACAGCTTTGGGGTCCGTTATTGTTCATAAATCTGAAAATTCAATAAAGTTGTTATTTTCTCAATTGTTTTTGTGATTCCATTTTGCTTCACAGGATAGGGGTGAAAGTAGGGGAAACATTAACAGCATTTTCTTTATTGTACCAAGCACTGTGCAATGTCTGCTTAATTAAAAGCCTATTATAACAAGATACTGATGCTTCCCACGTGAATGATCTTTCTATTCCCCTAAATTAAGCTACGTTTCATATTTCTATTCTATAAGAAGAGAAGAAACACATTATTAAAAGGTTAAAATGTTCAGTTTCTTCATGCATTTGAAGCGATTCTGGCCTTCCGGCACATAACGGGTAGCTCAATAAACTACTGGGGTGGAATTTTAGTACTGTGAATTCCAAAATTATGGCAGACACCTCTTCCTCCTCAAGCAGATTTTCTTTAATTAAGCCTAAAATTCCTGAGGTTTCTAGACTCTGGTTCAGGCTGGAAAGGACCTTAAAGATCATTGAGTTCCACCCCAATGCCCTGGGCAGGGACCCCTCCCACCAGACCAGGTTTCTCCAAGCCCCCTCCAACCTGCCCTTGAACCCCTCCAGGGATGGGGCAGCCACAGCTTCTTTGGCCAATCTGGGCCAGGCTCTCACCACCCTCACACCAAAGAAATTCTTCCTAGTATCCAATCCAGAAGATGGTGGGAGGAAGCCTAAAGGGAGGATGGGTTGGTGTGACCCTACTAAGCTCTGGGCAAGTTGGGAGGAGCAGTAGAGCTCTGCTCTGAGGGTAGATGTTGATGTGCACCTGGAACCACTTGTCTCAGAAACTGAGGGCAGCTGTGGGACTGGGAGGTGGCCACCATGCAGTGGTTGCTGACCTCATTTTAGGAGCAGGTGGTGGGGAGCAGTGCTTGTCGTGGGACGCTCAGGAGCCAGTTCTGCACACTTGGCTGGGGCTGGGACTCCTGAGCAGGTGAGGACACCACAGTCAGAATTCTGTTTGTTTGTTTGTGTGTGTTTTGGTGGTGTGGGGTTTTTTTTGGGTTTTTTTTTTTTTTCCTCTGTTCCTTGATATTTCTTAATGGCAAAGTGCTCAGTACCTTGTCTCTCTTGTATCTTAGTTTTCCTGTGAGGAAGCACTGGGGTGCCTGGCATGTGGCTTTGCTTTCCCTCCCAAGGATGTGGCACCTAAAATTCATCTTTAGCTGATAAAACTCAGCTCTAGCTGCTCCTGGGGCTTAAGTGGAATATTTCAGCTGTGCAAATTACCCTTTTTGAGGTAATTTGTGAAGGGCCATGTTGTGTTTTTTGGTGAAGATAGTGCGTTACCGGAGTGGGTGTGCTGGGGCAGAAACACTGGTGTCGCGTGGGTGACATTGCAACGGGGAACATTCTGCTGCTCCCACCGCCACGGGGCACGGGAGGGATGGCTTCTCTCTGGGATGGCAGTGTGTCCTTCAGGGGGAGGCATTGTGTGTGATAGAGGAGCTGCTGCTGTGCTGTAGCTCCTCCAGCTTTATTGAATTGGGAAGTAAATAGTCGTGTAAGACCCGTGTAACTTGCTGAGCCGTTAACTAAAGGTGCCCTCGGGCTGCCTTTGCACACACGCTATTGCTGGTGATACCCTATCTGCTCTCTGGGTTTTATTTGGGGATTTGCTGTGTTTGTCTATTGAGTGGTCATCTCATCCGAGTTTTTACTGCTCTTAGTGTCTGCTGTTTCTCTTTTACATGAGAGGTCTTGTCTGCAGAGAAGAAGGAAAATGGTAAAACACCACACTGTGTGTTTACATAAGAGCGTATGTCCTAAGGTTCTTCTACATGAACTTCATAAAGTGTATTTATTTATTGTAGACACTCAGCTGTTGGCACTGAGCTTTGATTCCTGCTAGATAGAGAGCTGTCAGTTGCACACTGTGTTTGCATTTACTGGTAATTAGAAACAACAGTCTTCTTGGCTTCTTAAGGCAATTAGGCTTCCCACCATTTGCACACATGAGCCTGCTTTGTACTGCTTTGATGTGTAAGTATTTTAAGATAGAAGAGTGGGGAGATTTGTTGAGAGGCCGTATGGCATGAACCTACAACCCTGAGTTGACCCTAAGGATAATTATTTAGGAAGAATGAGAACAGAAAATTATGCTATCTTGAGCTGATTGAGGGTGTTCCTGTTGTGTACCAGCTTGTGCAAACAGGATTGGTGTCATGGTGCTTCTGACTGGAGTCCTCTGTGCAGGAGGGACATGGCAGGGTGAGCCAAGCCATCAAACCAGCTGCTGCTCGTTCCTTCTCCCAGCTAAAGAGAATGTTCACCTCAGATTGGTTTGGGTTTTTATTCTTCATTTGATAAACGCTGATTTTTCTCAGTTCTTCAAGGAGAAAGCACCCTTTGGGAGGGCAGTGCTGATTCCCACCTATTATGACCATCTTTACAAAGTAAATAAATGCTTACAGAGGAAAATGGAGTAGCCCATTGATGTGGTGATTGATTGACATGAAAATGCTGTTCTGTGATTGATGAGACAAGTGCGTGTTGTTTGCAAAAGCTCTGAGAAAATGCAGTCTATACCGTGCTCTTCATTACAGATTTTTCCAGTTTTTTATCATAAGCAGTCAATTTACTTCCACTTATAAAATCTTGCTGTGGTGGTGGCAGCGATTAATCACAGACCAACAGGCATACATCACACAAGTGTTGGCTATTAAGAGATGGACCATTCATGAATGGAGGCAGTTGCATCATTCTGGTCTCCTCAGTGGCACATGCAAGTCTCGTTTCCTCTGAGATGCTCCCAGTGCTTGTGCTGGTCTGTGGTACCTTCCAGTTCCTTTTGTTCCTTTTACCAGTAAAATAGAAGAGTTGATTAACTACGGTATTTATTTTACCACTTGATGAGTCTTCCATCCTTAAATCTGTAAAATACTAATTGCACTGTAATATGTACCTACAAAGCGGCATCCTGCGACCAGGTATATTTAGGTAATATATTGTTTATTGTTTATTACATGAAAACTTGACCTCATTATCTGTCCTTTTCCATCTCTGTTGTTATCCAAAGTATGTAACAATGAGGAGAACATCATCTCAATCTATCAGAGCGATCAGACAAAGAGATTCTGTTGCGAACTCAGGGAAGATTGTGTCCCAGATGGGAACAGCAAATTTAATTACTGACAATGGAATGAGAACAGAATGTTTCTGCATGCACAGCTCTGGACAATGCGCTGCCTCAAACTCATGCAACTTGATTTTTGCAACACTACGCTGGGAAGAGTTAGTGCATGGTAATCCCTGAAGCTGAGGGTGAGTGTGTGTTATGGAAAAGCTGGTGAAATGCTAATAAATTCATTGAGTGAAGTCGTCAAAATAGCTAAACATCTAAAGAGCAAATATCAAGCACTGATGTTTATGTAGAGATAGTACAGAGGAGAGGAAAACTGTTCATATTGGAGAGACCTTGGGCTTCCAGGAAAAAACTATTTTTTAATATATGGAGAGCTTTATTTTAGGTGGCTGCCTTACCCCGAGATGGTGGTGGTGCTGTGGTTTTGGCTCTGTGGGAGAAGGGCTTAGGTGTGCAAGTCAGGAGTCACTGAACAAACACTGCACATATATATAAAAAAAATCTTATTATCTTGGCACTTAGGAAATGAGGTTGAGACTGATATAGCACCATGTTTTAGAGCCCATGCATCCAGGCTATGTCTACAACAAATTGACCAGAGGTTGATTACAAGCTCTAATTCTTCCAGGAATTGCCGAACAGCTGCCTGTTGCCATCTCTCTTGCTGTCCAGGAGATGGATCCCCGTGTGCTGGAGGTAACGACCTTCTGGATGTTTTCTAATAAAACAATGAAGAGCTGACTTTATCATTCTTAAAGCAAATTACTTTTGAAAAATGCTTTACAAATACCAAGGGTACTCTTTAGATGGGGATGTTTTCTATTAAAAAGTCTTGCATATTTTTCTGCCCTTAAGTAGAAAAGTTGTCTCAGTCCAGTGAGGTGTAATATATAGGAACAGCTCACCCAGGGAAGGCCAGGGGTATTTTATGTCTGGATCTGCCTGGACGAACAGTGTCCTCAGATTGGCTTGTTTTAAGTGGTCTTAAAGAAGGCAAAGTAAATTAAGATATTTTTTTTTTTTGTCATCTTTGATCATCTTCAGTCATTTTCTACATCATCTTCTTTCCTCTATCTAAAATGATCTTGGATGAAGATATTGTGGTAAGTGTAATAGTGTCTTAAATGTCTGTCTTGGCCTCTGTGTGGCAGCAAGAGGGACAGCACTAAGTCTATGGGGCCAGGATGGAGGTTTTACAGGGACAAATGGAGGTATTTCTTCATCAGTCTGAAAAGCCAGTGTCCAGATGTGTGTGGAGCTGCTGTCCAGTGGCTTGATCCCATGATGGTGTGGTTGGTGCTGGTTGCACCAGTGGCTCAGTTCCCCAGTATGTCTCGTTCTCTGTTTGTGCTGATACCAGATAACAACAAAAACACTAGGCTTGGCCCCAGTGTCCTACTGTGGGCTTCCTGCTGACTTGTTTACGCCGCCTTATCCCTCAGGTTTGTCTGTTGTCATAGTTCCCATTTTCGTTCGTTTTCGAAAGCAGGACAGGAGGTCTCTATGGAGACAGGCATCAGTTCCACTCCATGCACTAAACTGTAGGGGTTGCTGTAAGAGCAGAGCTGCGAACACGCTCTGGCCCCTGTGGAAGCCAGAAACATTGCCACACTGTCACCTCCAGTCCCTTGTGTCTCTGGGAATTAACATTTCAAGGTCATAACAGCTTTGTATAGCAGTACTGCATGCCATTACCTTCACTGGATCACTAACAAGGTAACAGGAGCATCATCTCTACACGCTACAACTTCAGGATTTTTTTCATTAACCACATAAAAGGAACCAAACCATCCCAGTGTTTCTTTAGGAGTAACACATATGAATTTCATCTGAAATTAAAGTTAAGCGTAGTTCCCATTAAGTCACTGGGATATGCAGAAGAAACTTAGAGATGGCTTTGGTGTGTGTACATAGCTACTCAGAGTGGTACCCAGAGGAGCTGGGTTGCTGAGCAATATTGTGTCAAAGAGGGGCTGAATTGTGCAGGATGAGTAGAGTCTGAAAACTCCACCAGATGAGGGATGAGTTACCTGATGTTGTGTTTCATTTTTTCTCCCAGAGGGGATGGTACTGACTTTGGAGTCAGTATGGACTGGTGGTCCTGTCTGACACGATGCTGAAAGAGGTGTCATCTCTTGTTAGTTTGCAGCATGTGCTATAGAACAGCAGTTGAATTTTATAGCAAGTCTCTTGGACAGTGCACACATAATTAGCGAGGTGTACTTTTAATAGCATGCTGGCAAAGTGGAACTCTAAGGAGTGTTTAAAAAAATGGATGACTGAAAGGTGGTGTGCTGTTTTGTTCAGCATTGTGACCCAATGAAAAAAGAAGTTTCTGGGATCTAGTATCACATGAAGCACTCAGAACTTGTAAATGCAGATCAGCAGTTTGTCTGAAAGACAGCATCTGAACGTTGTCTTTCTGGGCTGGTGGTCCTCAGCCTGTCTCTGGTACCACAGAGACAGGTACACCACAGTGTAGCACAGCATCAGATTGAGAGATACTGGTGATGAAACAGAGGTCAAGTTCTGCCATCTGATAAATCTGCTTTCTGTTAACCTCCTTGTGTGCTATGAAATGAAGATTAATTCAGATGAAGTCATCAAGGGATCTTTTGGTGGGCAGAGGGTTGGTGTAGTGATGCCAAGCCTGTGCATAGTTCATGGGAGGGAGAAGTCCCCGTGGGCTGCTGGTGAGAGAAAATACTCCTTTTAGTACTGTAATATCTTTTTTATGTGTTTGTGAGTTGCTTCCCCCAGCCCCTCGGGCAGAGGTGGTCAGGTCTGGCTGGGCATGGACATGTGTCAGGGTAATACCGGGTCCCTGGGAGCTCAGCTTCTTGGCATGTTTTCACAAGCAAAGACAATTAAGAGGATTAAAAACACCTTTATGTTGTAATCTAAGTTAGTCTTCAAGGCTCCTGTTGTAGTTGGTGCAGAGACAAGGGAGTCTGTGGAGAGATTCATTGTGGCTGCGTTTGGGTTGTCCTTGGGGACTGGCTCTGGGTACTGGGGGTGGGTTTTACTGCATTTCTCCATCCTTTAGGATATCACTGTTCTTTTACTATTGATGAAACATTTCTCAAAGTGTAGTGATTTGCTCAAGGCAATGACTTTGGCCTGTGTGTGGTATTGAAAGAGCGTCACAAGATTGTACTCCTTACCCTGGGTGAGAAAAAAGAACAGAGAAGTCTTCTGACTTACTGACATACTTCCATTTTCCTGTAATTTATAGATACGAGCAAATGTAGGAGCTGCAGACAGGGGCAAATAAGAATAGGCACCCAAGTAAAATAAAAAAATTTTGAAAAGGTCAAATTAATATATTTTTACAGCTATCTTCTACAGAATGAATGAGGCATTAAAATTCTGATTATAAGTTCTCGTGAGAATGGATTGTAATGAGAACAGGAACCAGCACATTATAAATCCACTCTCCTGGTGATAATTTAACTAGAACAGTAACTGGTACAAATGTAATTCATTAATTCATTTTTATGACAATTTAAAGACTGAAATCTGGTTGTTATCGTGTGGCCTTCTTGTGCCGTATCTAGGACATTTTTTGTAGTTACAGAGTTGAAGTATTGAGAAACGAAGATACATTTTAAAACAGATGGATGTAAACTTCCTTGGACTCTACCTTATCACAGTTGCTGCCTTTTATAAAGTTCTTGTTTCACTTAAGACCGGGTTGAAAGAATATTAAAAAATAACTCTGATTTGTGTTTGTTTAGGACAGATGGCTAATTTAACTAGTCTGATCTCAGTTTCTTATTGGACTACATCCAGCGGTCCTTGATAGTCTAATATCTGAATTCAATGTTTCCTCAAACCATCAGATGCAAATAGCAAAAGTAATTAAAAGATTGCTTCAAACTGTAAATATCCATTAAAAG
This sequence comes from Scolopax mira, assembly GCA_004320125.1. NCBI lineage: Eukaryota > Metazoa > Chordata > Aves > Charadriiformes > Scolopacidae > Scolopax > Scolopax mira. The sequence continues at coordinate 1,071,812 of BJBW01001175.1, forward strand.
TGTGAAATTTTTCCTAATAACATTTGTGGAGCTCTAGTTATTTTGAAGAGTTTTTAGTTGCACTGACAGTAAAGACTGTCACCAAATATGGTGAGTGCTTTTATTTGTTTATTTGGGGATTTTTTTTTTCCCCTGCTGCTTTCAAAGTATTTTTAAAAGGCTGTGTAATGTGCCTGATGGTCACAAAACTTCTCACCGCTGTTTTAGCAGGGGAGTGGAGGGAGGGATGGCATGATTTTGTAATGTCATCAATGGTTAGAGACATTAATGATGATCTTTATCGCAGTTGTAGCCTTACTAGAAGATGGTTCAGCTAGTAGAAAAGACCTATATATGTGCTGTTAGACTGTTTGCTTTAAAAATGGATTTATTGGAGAGTAGTAGCCATAGTTTGCATTATTAAACTCTGTGCAGACACTGATGGATTGTCCTTGTAAATAATGATGTGTTTCTGTGAAACATCTCTTCATTTTGTTCTTTGCAATCATAAGTTCTTCACATTCTCTAGTCATATCTTCAGTGTTAATCTCATCAGCAAGTCTATTTAGACCACAGAATTTCAAGAGTTTTATATTCAAACTCGATTTTTGTACTTCCCACTCCCTACGACAGCCTCTGTACTAGATTGCAGGTTTTCTGTTTTAAACACCTTTGTAAATACCAGGCTGTTGAGTTCCTACAAAAAAGAAAAAAAAGAAACTTTGCAACAAACAAAAATACAGTAATGTTATGAATGATTAAAATTCTGAGTATAAGCACTAAATTGTTTCCCAGAAGCCACAGACTAATGGAATGGGGGCAGTAAACTGTTGCAGAAAAAAGGTCTCTGTATTAATCAGGAGATGCTTTGTGCGGTGTCACTATGGGTACAGGTTGGTTAAAATGAGGAGATAAATTCTGCTGCAGAATAATCATTGGAAAAACAGCTTTATGTGGAGACCTGCCCCTGTGGCTGGTTTGTGCCGCAGCGTGTGGGGTTTCGGGGGATGTGCAGTGGAGTAAAAACTTTATGGACCTGTATGGATACAACCCAAACTCCTGCTTTGGGCTATTGGGGAAAATACAGTGTGAAAGTATGGCGTGTAAGGCTCTGATTTATGCTGCTGTGAAGTGCAGGGGAGAGAGGGCATCCGTAGTACCCATCCCCTTTCACATCTTGTCAGCTGGGGGTCAGAGATGGGCATTCCTGCTGGTGGGCTCAGTGCTGGATGGGCCAGCTGGCCACGTCAGCTCCCCTGCTCCCCGGTCTGCTCCATCTTCTTGCTGTTTCTGTTATTCATACGCAATATAAAAATGACCTCAGTCATTTTTCAGCTCAGTGTCCTGGGTGCCCAACTGCTGGTGTTTTGTGGCGACAGCAGTAATTCAGTGTGCAGGTGGGTCTGTCTCTTGCCTTGAAGGAACAGTCACCCTTCAATCAAGCCTGATGTGCCGATGCTGTCCGTGCAGCTTTCCTTTTCGAGGCAGGTGGGGTGTGCTGTGGGTTTTGCCTGCCTACAGGAGGCTGGTGGTTTTAATTTAGATCTTGCTGCCCAGAAGAATTTTCATCGCGTGGGCATCACCCTGAGGGTAGATGATGGTGTGTATTCAGTTTTCTTTCTACTGTAAATCAGCATAAGTTCATTAAAATTCAATTTTCTGGCTGGAACTGAGTGAGAAATGGCTTAGAATGGTTGATTTTTGGCTTATGGAGACTTTGGGAGTCTCTAACTCCAAGTTCTGGGAAGGTCACTTCGTTCTTGTGAACTGGCGATGGCTCAGATGCTCCAGCCAGAGAAGCTGCTGACAGCAGGGGAGTAGGGACCCGTCCAGTACAATCTCTTGTTTTCTGCTGTTTTCATGGCCGTATGAACTTGACTATTTTTGGTGCCTCAGAAGAGTGATGCAATGTCCATTTGTCAGATGCAGAAAAGAGATAGTGAAAACTTAAGCGTTTCCTCTAGCTTCAAAAGTTCTTGCACAGGCAGCAGGAATTTTTGCCATGGCAAATCAACAGGATACAAGAGCAATCTGTATTTTAATAAACAAGATGACTGAGGTTGTTGCTGAGTGAAACTAATAAGATGAAGTATGTTGACAAGTCATGGCTTTGTGTTGTTCAGCCTGAGTATAAGTTGAAAAGTCAGCAGTACTGGGCAAGTACGGCTTGGAAATGTGAATACATTTCCATGATTTGAGATGTAATGTTGAAGCCAATTTGTTAATGGGCAACTTCAGCGCTTGGTTTTATATACTGAATAAAAACTAATAGGTCAGTTGTAATATAAAAATGCACTTTTTATTTTGTCTGGTTTTAGGATTAAGGCGCATATTCAGCATAACAAGAAGAGAGCAATAACCTTCTTTTGATATGATGAAATACAGCACCTTTTATGTAACCCCATGAAAAGGGATCAGTGGCAGCGTGAGGAGACAGCACCGCGGGGAGGTTCTCGGGAGGGCAAACAGCTGGAGCCCGTCCTCCCCCCAGGCTCCCGTTGTCTGTGGATCTCCATCTCTGCCCCAGGGTGCTATAAGCAACACTTTTTCTAATTATGCAAAACAATAAATTCTTTGAAAATTTTGAATTTAAAATTGTTAGTAACCATGAAATTTAACCATGTATGAAGCCAGATGTTTGATGGAAGTTCTTAATTTAGGACTCTGCGGAACTTGTTTTCGTATGTAAATATGAGACATTTCTTATTTTCTTGATGTTTAAGATGAATTATTCTATCAGTTTCACTGAAGTTTAATTTAACTGGAGGAATACATATATCTAATCTATTTGACAGTTGTTTTTTTCAAGTTAATTTAAAAGAAATTTAACTGCATCTTTAACTGAAATAAGTCTAGCTTTGTGGGTATTTGCATTGATTTAATTAGATAAGCTTAAAAAAAAGAAGGGACTTCAGTGAAGACTATGTAAGTGACTATTTTTCTCTTCTTGAGTACAAACCTGTTGGGAAATGCTGCTGTCTGACCAATGCTGGCAGTTGTGCCCTTGTGTATGAAAGGGTGTGTGTGTACACGGGTGTGTGTGTACACGGGTGTGTGGCCGGGAATGGAAGGCTGGAGTTTGGGTGGCTGTAGTCCATGCAAATTCAGTGAAACTATGAAGCACCAGCTATGCTTTAAAAAACGATGTCAGATCACTCTTAAAATCTTACCTGAGTCATGTTTTAGTTAACATAAAATATCCAGACCCCTCCTAGCAGATCCGGTGATCTGAAATAATACGTGTTTTAAAACCCCTCTGAAGGCTGGGCAGCCCTTGGTGCCCCAGGCTGTGCCCTTTGCTCCTTCCCCGCGACTTGCTCGTGCTGGGGGAGCATTTTTTCTCTGCCAGTCCCAGAATATCCATCTCCTCGTGCTGGTGGCACACTACAGTGAAACAAAAGGGACTCTTTTCAGCCAGGCATCCTGTTCCCTGCTGACTGGAATGTCAGCTGGTGACTCCATAAATGTTTTGGAGAGGGATTGTCATGTATTCAGGTACCTGGTGGAGGTGTCTGCTTGGTGTGGTTGTGGCTGGGGCTCTCACCTCATATTTTCATGTATCAGCATGCTCATATTTCTGGCAGTTTGTATACCTCTTTCTCCCAGAATTCTAGTGCCTTTTGCCCAGGCTGGTCTTCCTGGGGAAAGGTTGAAGAGGCACCTGCATAAAAAGGTGTTTGAGCCTCTATTGTTCCTGTCCACTCTTTTGGAGAGTCTTCCAGGAGGGTGTTCCATTATCTCAGCAGCTGGAGGTGCTACTGGAACCTTCAAAGCCAGCTGGTGGAATTAACAATATAATTTTCACCTGGAACTTTTTGTTCTAGCAGGTGATAATGATGAGGAGTTGGGTATTAAAAATGTGCTTTTTCCCCAGGATGCGGTTTTAGCCAGACATAACGCAGGCAGAGCGACGCCTAAAGCATCCCTCCTCAAGCTGCTAAATGCTACTTTCTCTCAGCTTAAACTCCCTCTTACAAGCAGCCCCATCGTTCCTGAGTTGCCATCATAAAGCTTGGCAAACGCTGTCTGCCCCTCAAAAGCAGATTCTGGCTGATCTAAGTGTATTATTTGCATGTTGATTTAAATGTGTGAATGGGTTTGGGGTCAGACCCACTGGTTTGATGATATTATTGCAAAGAGTTATCGAACGTTCCAGACGAGTGATTAACAGGCATTGTGTAAGGGAAACATCCACCAGCTCTTGGCACTTGTGGGGGTTTGTTCCAAAACCTCCATTCCAGGAAGATCCTTAAGTCTTTGAGCATTTACGTTACCTGCAGTAGAGCCCTTATCTCCTTGAAGATCAGGATGTGCCTGAGCTCCTTGGAGAAGAGCTCTCGGGGCCATGCAGTGTTTCCAAATAGCCACCTTGGTTTATGGTCAATTGGTTTATGATAGTTCATGGATAAATTCAACTGATTAAAATGCAGTTTAGCTGTGTATGACTTAATCTTTTTCTGACTGATGGAATTACCAGTTCAGCAAAATTTCAGCTTTCTTTAGATATAAAGTTCTTATAATTATATGTCCCTGAATAGACAACAGTTGAAATTCTTCATCATGCGTCTTTCTATAAGTATTTCTTATATAATATTAATTGTGTCTTACAGTACTGACAGGAAACTGGAGTTACAGGTCAGAGTAAAGGGTATCACCATTGTGTACTGGGTTGCTTTTTTTCTTGATCAATTTCCATACATCCTCTATTGGCAGGGGGTGGATTATTTGGCCTAATTGTTCTTGCCTACCTCTAATTTCTCTAGTTTTATTGTAGCTAGGACATTAAAAATCATAATGGGCAGAAATTTTGCATGCCATCTGCTAGTCTACTTGCAAATTCTGCTCTGGGACCAATGTTTTTACATTTTTTTTACGTTTCATTAATGGTTTTTAAAATTTTTTTCATTATTCTTGTTTTTAAATGTTTCTTGCTTCTTTTCCAAATTGACATGCTGTGTGATGTTCCAGCCTGAGTCGTTGTGGGATGTTAGAGGAATCCCGAGGCAGAGAAGGCCAGACATCTCACCTCCACGGGAGGGATGGGTGGTAGCTGTGGTCTCATGACAGCGACACATGCAGAATTTCAATGTTTCCTTCAGGTTTAGGATGTTGGTATTATCTTAAGTAACAATAATTCATTAATGATGTGTTGAAATGGTGCCTTAGAGGCTCATTACTGAGCACAGAATAAACCCCCAGAAAGCTGTATGGTCTCTGACTGAAGAAGCACTAATCCAGCTGCAAGACGTCAGGTGGGGACCAACAGATGGAAAATACAGGAAAAGGATCCAAAGCTGAAACAAGGGAATTTCTGGGTTGCTGGGTTTTCATTTTTAAATACTAGTAGATAATTGATACAGCTCTCTGGAACCTTTGGGCTTTGTGTGGACTCCCTAGGGGGGTGTTCTTACAGGTGTGGTGGGGCCATAGGGGTGGCTGGTGGCATTGAGGGGCTGCCCCATGCTGTTCCTGCTTCCATCCCGATATGAGCTGTGACGTTGCTTTCCCTGCAGGAGAGGTGCTGGAGGTGGTTTTGGGAGAAGTGCTGATCTAATTCAGTCTTGTGCACTTGCTTAGTTCATGTGATGAGATTTTAATCTCTTCATAAGAAGATAGGTTACAAAGCTTGAAAAAAGATGCATAAAGTGTCTGTGTACCACTTCAAAAAATTTCTGTCTGGGAGAATACTTGATACAGTGCTACTGTCTTTTTTTCTTTTTCAGTCCATAACCTTATTTAAGAAAAAAGCATCTACAGAATTTACCTGGAGAAATCATTCCAGAGCACAGTTCCTTGTGAAATGTTAATGAAATACCAGCTGTGACCAGCTCTGTATTTCTCCATTCAGGATCACAGCGGTAACTTCCCTTAAAAACTAATGTTAGATTTTTATGACGGCGTTTGGGGATGAAGAATGCTGCTTAGGTGGCTCCAGGCTTGCCCTTGTGCTTTCCTCTGTGCTTTAGTGACTGGAAGAGAGTGGAGGTGATGATAGCTGTACGGAAGGAGCTCCATGCCTCCATTCTTTGAAAATAAACAAAAAATCACGTCCTTGTGCTGAATGGAGCTGCATCAGCAACTTTCCTCGTTAAATAACCAATAGGCTGGGTTCTGTTTTTATTTAGAGCAGGGAATGAAGTAATTCTGGAATCAGGTTGGTAAACACTGTGATCTGGCAATTAGGAAATTGATTGGGGACCTAATTCACTATAACATAGTCTGTCTTTTGCCAGGACTGTAAATATCTCCTTATTGCTTAATTCTAAAATATCATTAATAGAAAACCTGATCGCTTGCAAGAAATCAGCTGTTCATGTGGTAGGCTCATCTGTTTGTCTTGCTCTCTTTTTTTTTTAACGTTCATCTGCAACATAAACAACTTAGTACAGATAGAAAAAAGCAAATGGTAATGGGCTCGAAGCTGAGAGCTCTTAGTTTTTAACACTCAAGCCCTTCAAGTGGAGGATTTGGGGATAAAGAGACTTTACTTATGGGTTAGAGGTCTTTTGTTCTGAGCTCGGCTGTTTTTTTTTTGTTTGGCTTGGGTTTCCTATAGCATTAGTAGATGGCAGGTTGCTTGCAAAGTAAAGATACTTAATTCTAGGGTCTTGAGCTCATAAAACATTTTTAAAAATGCAAAGGCAGCACTCACTGGAGGCCCTTTGGCACCCATGACACTGTGTCAGGATTATGGATTACTGCCAGTCGTGCATTTCAGTCTGAAAAATTGAGTTTTAGCTTTCTGAGAAAGTGCTGATTGTAAGAGCAGTCCATAGCACTTCAACTACTTGTACCAGGCACCCTGGGCCTCCGGGATTTGCAGTAGGTTTAGGCTTTGCCTGAGGGTTGCGGCACGACTTCCATGTGATTTCATGAGAAAAGGAATAAAACTAAATTGTAATTCTTGAAAAATATATACCAAAAAGATCATATATGTTGCTTATGTAGAGTGGATTTACATCAGACTCGAGGGTGGGTGATTTCAGGGCCAAGCAAAGCTTATTGCTAGAGCCAAGCAGAATTGCAATCAATTGTGAAATGAACTTTTAAACCCTTGGCTTTTGAAACCTTTATTAAGCAACAGGGAAAACGAAAGTATTAATTATTATGGAAATGCAAGCACAGGCTTGATTGTTTAGGGGCAGGACTGACATTTGCAGATCTCCTTAGACCTTCAGGAGGCTCAGGCTGGCCAGGGAAGAAAGGCAGCTTCCAGCTCCCAGTGACGCCGGCTTGGCCCAAGCATGGGGAGGTCCCTCATGGCCACGTGGCAGCAGATAGGAAGATGGAGCCATCCCTCCACACTGTGCATCCCAGTCAGCCCTTGGGCAGCAGTCAGAGAAGGTGGATCATAGAGTCACGGAGTTGCCTGGGTTGGAAGGGACCTTCCAGACCATCTAGTCCAACCGTCATCGGATGCTCCAGCCCCAGCGGCTGGCACCAGTGAACATCACTGCACACAGTCACCCTGTGCAAACCCTGATACGGGGATTTGGGGAGAGGTTGGGAGTCTGAGGTGTTTTTATAACACATCTGACACTTCTTTCACTCACACTTAAAGAGGAAGAACAACACAGGATGTGGACTCCTACGATCCATCTCTGTGCTGACTAAATATAAATATCTATGACAAATTGCACAAGGATGCTTTAATGGCAGTTGTCAGAGACATTCAAAAAGGATCAGACCTTTTCATTTTTCCCCTCTAATAATGAATATTTAGTGAGACTTTTAAAGCTGTTAGCTATTAATTACAGTACCTAAAAATATGATCATGTTCAGTCAAGTAGGAACCAGCACGTGACTGTATGCAAAAGTATTTTCCCTGTCTAGCTTTTGTGACATACTTTACATTTTCTTTATAAATACAAGAAATAACTTTTTTAATGATGACAGCTGGTGAGGAAGCAGACTTGCCTGTCAAAAGTTGTAAGCAGGCTGAGAATATTAACACTAAGGAGGTAAAAGGATAGATTAATAGATAGATGTCCCGATACTTAAATAATGTATGATAAAATTAGATTATCATAAATTTAGTTCCGTTGTAGACATTAATATTGTTCTGAGACTAGAAATTCAAGTGTGGGAGTAGAAAGTTAGCGTTTGCCTTAATAAAAATGCAGACCATTGTCCTTTGCTGGTGTTGTCGCTGCTTTCTGCAGATAAGAAATCACCTTCCTCTTTAAATTTGTTTATACTACCAAGGGTTACTTTTGCAGATTGGAAATAAATAGGGTTATATTTCTACAGCTAAAATAAATGTTTCTACTGTTAAAATAAATGACTTATTCCAACAATAGAAAGCTGATTATACTATTGATAAAGAGGCTGTCAGTCAAATAATTCTCATTTATGTATTCAAAAATCTTAACTAATAGTGCAATGAAAAAAGCTCTAGTGGCTTTATTAAATTCTTACTTTTCAGGGTAATTTTTTTCCCCTCTGTAGCTGGAAATCATCTTCTGTTTGCAGCTTGCAGTCACTTCCTACAGTATAGTATTAGGGAACAGTGAGGAAGCTCGGAGTCGTTGGTTGGGTTTGGTTACTCTGTTTGCTGGTGGCTTGGTTTGGTTTGGGGTTTTTTTTCACCTGAGTTAGTCAAGTGGGGGAAGCCAGCTTGTGGGGACTGGTTTCAGTCTTTGTGGACCTACTTCTCTGAAAGTAATTGTGTCTCCAGGTGGTGGTTTGGTAGTACCTTTGTGTTCCATGGAGGCCTGGCCCTGGACCTCTTTCAGTCATCCCTCTGCAGACTCCACAGCTCATCCATGAATCTTCATTTTGCCACTGGCAGAGCCAGCCCTGGCACTAAATCCTCCCTGAGGGGCAACATCAAAAAAAGTTCAAATTTGCCTTTCCTGCTTTCTTCCTGGAAATCTCTTTTGCTCCAGGTTTCTTGTGAAGACCCTTCCAAGCCTTTTGACCAGGCAGCCCTGAAGACCTGTGCAGAGTAATTATGGCACCGGGAGTGGGGAGATGAACGAGCCTGAGCTCCTTTCCAAATAGAAAGCTGAGGTTCTTGGCTGTCGATGGGGATGGGACCAGAGCCTCTCCTGACTCTTCAGCAGAGCACGCCATTACCCCGTGAGAGCTCTCACAGCTCCAGGGAGGGCAGGGGTGAACTTTTAAGCTTGTCTTACGGGGATTTGATTGCTTCTCCCAGCCAGCTTTTGCCATCAGAAGTGTGAGAAAATGAGAGTGGAAATACACAGAGGAGAAATTCAATGGGGCAGAGAGGGAGAAAAGAGCCCAAGAATTTATTTGGACTCCACGTGTGTGTGTGTGTGTGCATTTATTTCTGCTTAAGCATTGGCATTCCTCAAAGTACTTCCGTTTGATAGCTCTGAGTGCCCTAATGATAATTACATTTACACTAAATGTGGAGCAGCATCAATACTGATATACAAATAATTTAAATCTGCCAGCCAGCTGTCTTAACGAATCAAATGGAGATTGCCCCCTGTCTCAGGCAGTCAAGACAGAGAAGGACTCATCTTCTTTGAGCAGGAGCAGTAAGGAGGGTGGATGCAGTAGCCCTTCCATTAATGGTGTCCTTTAGGAAAAAGGACATAAAGAGGGACCATCAGGCTCTGTCTCCAGCCTCAGGGCAGCCATACGGACTGGCACCAACGCTGGGGGCTGGCATGGAGCTGTGAAACTTAGCACAAATGGGTAATTTTAAAAAATGCATTAATTTTGTAGCAGTGATTGAATTTTTCAGCTCTGAAACAGAAGCATCTCCAGCTCATCCCTTGCTGCAGTCGAACTTAAGAAGCAAAATTAACTTGCTATTATTTTTGGAATGAAAATAGGCTTTAACCTTGAGGTGCTGAAACAGCAGATCAGATACTGTGTTCGGATAAGGATCTGTGACCTGTGGCAGGTGTGGGGGGCTGCAGAAGTGACCTGCTTTTACTTCACAGCACAGAGCAGAGGGAACCTTGCTGAGTGCTAATTAATTGTTGCTTTCATACAAAATAATTCTTACCTTCAAATAGCCTTGAAAAGAGTTCTCACAGTTTTTCCATCTTGAAAAAGTTGATAGTTCAGTTGCAGCTCCATAAAATGGGATCTAACTCTAAGGACTGAGCTCTTTAAAATTCTGGATTCTGAACTTAAATAGGTTTTCTACCATTTAAGAAAGCCTACTTAATTTAAAAATACCCTTCTCTGTTTCAGTGTGTTATTATGAAGGGTTTTTTGGGAGGGTTTGTTTTTACTATGGAAATATCCCCTTCTTTTTTTTTTCCCTGATGATTTTGTATCTGGTCTTTTCAGGGCTCTGCATATAATATTTTACTGAGGTGGTAATATCATCTGACTCTGCCATCAACTTCCATGGAGTTGCTTCTCTTGCCCGTGCTCCTAGTGGGATGGGGACAAAGCTCAGGTGTGAGGAGATGAGGAACCCCCTGGGTGTGAGCAGTGGGACAGGACTAGGGTGGCTCCACCAGCCCAAATTTAGGAGGCTATTGGGGTAAGCTAATGTGCTGCTGTGGAGGAGCACAGGTCACACAACTCCCCGACGCAGGATGGCCGGCTTCCCTCAGAGTGTGGGCTGTGAGTGTGTGGGAAATACCTACCTCTGCCTGGGGCATCCCCCTGCACATCGAGCTTCGTCCTGAGCAATGGAAACCGTCTTGTAGAAAACAACCACCCCCTCAAATGAGGCTCTTCAATGCAAAATGCTTTAAAGCAGGATGGAGCACGTGGGAGAGTTCCGGGGAGTGTTTGTTACGGTGACAGGTAGGACTGAACGAGTAAAAGCCTCAGTTGGCTCTCAGTTCTGGAAGGTCCTCATTTGTGATTATAGTCATGATGATAAGGCAATTAAATGCCAGTGCACATATATTTTCCATGTCTATGAGGCTTCTGGCGTAATTATGTAATCAAAAATGCCATTAAAGAGCAATAATGTTATTAGTGCATCTCTGGGAAGAGGCGCATGGCTCGGATGCTGAGTGTACCCCCCCCCCCAGGTCACAGCACGGCGCAGGGGGTGGGACACGTGGGACCAGGTGCTGTGGTCGAGCTCTGCCCATCCCAGCAAATAGCAGTTTCCTCACCTTGGGCAGCACCTTGGTATCCTGGTGTTGCATAAATTAGAGAATAAAAGTGTGCAAGTGCAGCTTTTGTGATGTATATTTCAGAGATCATTAATTTTAAAACTGTCTTATTTAAAACATCTGTGGCTTCATTAGGGTGTGAGCCCTACTCTGCTTTGACCTGGTCCAGTCTCTTGGAACGTTTTCTGGACCCAGTGACCAGAAACGGAGCCTCACCAGCCGGGCTGGGGGCCCTCTGTTTCTTTGCCCCACTTGTTTCTTTGTTCCTGGACCAAGGAAGCATCTCTTATGTTAGAGCTTTAAGCTGAGTTCATAGGAAAGCCACGTTTCTGGATTTAGAGCTGATGGACACAGGTGTCCATGGGAACCCACCACCAGGTGACACCTCTAGAAGTGGGACTTCTAAGGTGGGCTCAGGCAGGTGGGGACTGCAGGTTCTGAAGTGGAACAGACACATCCATGAGATTTGTTTATTTGTGATGGAAAAGTTTGCCAGTGTTTCTGCTTTTCAGTTTTTTTAGCATTGTTTGTAGAGCCTGGCAGAAAAGCTGCTCTTTCCTTCCCACAGCAACTCTTTTTAAGAGGAGTTGTTTGATCTGTTGTCTTATCTAAGAGTATGGCTAATTACTCAATAAAGAACTTCTTTTCTGAGGCCTTTTTTTCTCCCCTTTTAAGTATCATCTCACAGGGTGAAATTTCTTCCTCTTTTGATTTTGCTCCATCACAACTGAGCTTTCATCAAGACATGTCTCGGAATCTGAAGGGAGCAGTTAGTGCAAAACGAAACCTTTTTTTTTTTTTTTTCTTCCCTTTTTATGCTGAAGCCAAGAGATGAAACATATGGGAAAGAAACCAGCATTAAATCTCCCGCTGCAAAGGGGAAGGCACTGCGGGTCTGGCCGGTGCCACACACTTTGTGCAGCCGTAGCAGAGAATGGAGTTCAGTCCCGTTGGGCTGGAGGGGGAGGAGAGCAAGGAGCCTGGAGTTATTACAGCCCAGGGAAGGAGGTGCTTTAGAGACAAAGGTTGCTGTAATAATCTCATAGTATAGACCTAGTTCCTTTCCGGTTTAGGTTTCCCATTTTGGAAAAAGGTGCCTTTGTGCAGTGTGCCAGTCGTGTTAGTGGGAGTGAAGCATCATGGAAACCTACCTAATTCAGCAATGGAGGGAAGTCGTGTCGTAGGACATCTTTTAGAGTTATTTCTCTTAATGAAAAAAAAAAAAAGTAGTTGAAGGAAATATCAGAGATCTGCCTGAGGTTGGATTTCATTCGGAATTAGTTGAACTAGTTCTGTTTAGGAGCAAAAAGTACCGGGGTGTTGCTTAATCTAAACTAGATTTTTGGATTTGAGATTTTATAATTTTTATATGTTATTAGCCTCTTGGAAAAGTCTTAAAGGTGAAAAGCCCCGAAGATGGGGATTTAGAGAAGAGGGCTTTAAAGATGGGAGCCCCAAGGGGGCTTCCCCCATTAGGGACTGGGAGAAGTCCTCTGAGGTTCCAGTCTCAGTGCCTCAGAATTGGGAAATGCCCGCCGTGGCTCGTCGTGGCCCGGTCTGTGGCAGTGGGACTGGAGAAGGGGCCAAGGGAAGGGCTGGGGCTCCTGTCTGTGTGCACCTCCTTACACCGACGAGAGAGAAATATTGAAAAGCACTGGAGCATTTAATTGAGTTTGTGAGAAATGTCTGCGCTTGTGTGGCTGGGCTGTGTCTGCAATTTAAGCGTTTGTGCTTGCAAATGAAGTGGGCCCGTCTATTCTTCAGGTTTGTTTTTATGATTATTGTTGGTGTTAGAAATGCCAAGTAAACAACTTGCTGCTCTCCCGGCCCTGCCCCAAGAACCAAAACAGCTTCTGTATTTTTTCATATGAGACATCCAGTCAGATTTACAAAATAACAAGCAGAGAAAAATGGGTTCCTCTGTATCCCATTGAGAAGAAAGAGTGGTAGAAGCAAGGGAAATTTAATTAAAAATAAAAGGTCAAATAGATTCAGCTCTGCTCCTGCCATGTTGCTTAGGCTGAATCGTCTCAGGTGAAGGTGTGCCTTGGGGGAGAGAACTTTTGTTGAATTCATACGCAGACGGGCTCTGTAAATACTGAACATAAAAAGAAAGAATTTTAAAGCTCATGTTAATTGACTAGTCCAGAAATACCCTGTAAAAGAAATAATTCTAAATTTTATTTTCTGTGTATTGTGGCAGTGCCAGCTCCACTGCCCCATTCTGAGCTTTGCTGGAGAGATGTATTAGAGATCATAAAGTTGCTGCAAAGATTACAGGTGGGTGTAAGAGGAAAAATCTTCTACCAACCTGTAAATGCTTCAGCTGCGGGAAGCCCTTGCCTGAGCCCAGACCTCCTGGGAGCCGTGAGTGCGGGAGCCCCTGCCCTTTGTCTTTTACTACTTGCTACAAAAATGAAAGTGTTTCCCTGACTTGAAAAAAATGTTTTCATTTTAACATATGTTAAAAAAAATATTTTTGCACTTTGTATGCAAAACATGGAAATGATGAAGTTCAGTGTTTGGTCTTGTCACAGCAACCCTGTGGTTTTACCAGTGGCTGAATCTTCTCCCAGGGCTGCCCTTTAATCCTGCATTGGCAACGCATTTTTTAATTTAGGTGAAGTTGTCTTTCTTAAGTTTTCACACAATTTGATGACCTAAAGAGATCTTTTTCTGTAAAAAAAAAAAAAAAGGGTGATGAATGGGACAAACAGAAAAAGCAGGTGGGGAATGTCTTTGGTGGGCAGAGAGGTGTCACAGTATTTAAAGTGTAAAGGAATTTTTCTGGAATAGAATAATGATTGCTGTCAGCTGACAGCTCATTATTCACAAGACACTGTCATTCCCATCAGCTTTACTTCTTCAGATTTTCCAGTTTTCTTACAAACCATTAGGAGCAGGTCCTGTTTACCAAGGTCTCCGGCGTTCCCTGAGATCCTGGGGTTAGTCCTGAGACGAGTTTTGAGAATTGTTACTTCATTCAAACTAAAAAAAAAAAAAAATTAAAAAAAAAAATTGCTTAAATGACTAGTTTGAGCGTCAGGACTTGCAAAGCCTGACTGTTCCTTACAGAGTAAGACCTAGTGAAAAGGGGGCCTGTATCTTGGGAAGAACCTTTATGGTGATGATGGGGAGAGGACGTAGCAGATCTGGGGGCCGGATGGCTGGTGAGCACAGGCCAGTTGGCACGTAGAGCTGGCATCTGTCCCCGGTGCAGACCTCCTCCGGATTACATGTTTTGAAGCACATGTTGGTACTAGTCAGTGGAAAAATCTGCTTCAATTTTGATCTTAACCAAATTAAACAGCGTGTAAATTTAAAATTGGCTTCGGAGAAAAAGTTTGCCTCTTTAATTGCACCCATTTTTGGCAAGTAAAACCTGCATTTGCCTGTTTAGCCTAGTTTCAGAGAGATCCTTTCCCTTATGTGTGTGAAAGTGAAATTGCATCCCAGACAGTTTTGTGGACCGTTGGATTGTGTTTTCTAAATTGAGCACTGAAATTACTAGACTCTGTTTTGCATTGTGTGGCTGATGGTTTTTCCTAGCTGGGCTGCAATTTAAATCTTCACCGTTCAGAGTTTATGACACTTTCCAAGAAGGATGTCAAATGTCGGCATTTGAGGTGTAGTTTCCTGTGTAACTTGGAGAACTGTTTAGAAAAACGTTCATGGATTTTAAGCCACAGTCTTCATGAAGCTTCCAGTCTTTGGCTCTGAGAATTTCTCACTTGTGACCAGTGGAGTTTTTTTCCTCTGCTGTAATATTGTTATCGACTTGTGGTTTAGCTCCTCTAAAAGATAAATGAAGAGTTGAGCAGTGGTGGCATCAGGACCGCGGGTCAGACGTGACCAGCCACACCAGTAACTCTCTGGCGTTCGCTGTGTGTTGGGGGGTATGGACAGAGCAAGTGTTGAGGAAAAAAAGATGTTGGACTGGGTCAGCAAACTCCACTTCTGCACTCAGTGAATAATTACATGACGATAAAGCTGTTGTGGTGGCTGAGATGATTCTTACACTGTGAGTTCTGCCTTTGAACGGAGGTAAACACCTCTTTATACAGCAGCAGTCACATGTGCTGAGTTTTTTCGTTTGTTTTTTTGGTGTTGTTTTTTTTTTAAATATGAATGCACACGTTACATTGTATTTGGCTTATTGGAGCGTCAGCATACACTGCTTTGTGTGCCTTAACAGTAAATCCCCGCCGCCTGCTGCTCAGTGACCCCTCTCCAGTCGGGTCCCCCTCTCAGAGCTGTTGGGTTTTCTATCCATTTTGGAAACGGGACTTTAATGGGGTCCCTGACAGTGCCCAAGGCTGGATCTGCTTGTTTTCCTTCTCTTATCTCCCAACTCTCCCAAACATTCTTTTCCCAAGCTGAAAGAATGCACCGAGTGCTTTAAGCAGAATAAGTACAGGAGCATGTAAATGGCAAAGTAAAATATTGCAGCCTCACTAAAACTGCAGAGGAATCCTGAAACCTTCTTTTAATATTCTCCAGTGTGTTTTGCCATGTTTCAAGTTACACCGACGCTGTTGAGATTGTTAATTTACCCATTGCTGCTACTCTAACTTCTGTGATCTCATTTATAAACGTTCAGTTTAACACTGGAGACAGGAAAATAATCTCCAAAAATGCTTTTACTATTTCTGGAGGAAATAGGATTTTTATTTTGTATATAAACATTGGATAAATGCGTGCATTGCCACTGCAAGTACCACCTGGAGTTAAATGGCTGCTGGTTCTGCAGAGAATCAGAAAAGCTCTACTTTCCAATTACAAATGGGAAAATCCACAGGGTGATATTGGATTAATTGACAGGCAGCCATGCATGAGTAATCCTGCACTTCCAAATGTAAATAACAAGTGCTTTGGAATGGTTAGAATAAAGATTTCTATATTTATTGAAATTAATCCAAAATTCAGAGCTGTGTCTGTACACAGCAAAGAAATAAGTGATCATTAAACAAAATCCACAGCCTTGTGTGTGCTGCACAGAACTTGTGTACCCGCCTTTTGAAAACATCATTGTTAGAGTAATTGCTTTTCTTTCGGCTTTAGCTTATAACAGCTCCAGCATTGCAGTTTAAAATGGGAAGAAAAATGTGCTTTAAGTGGTTTTACTTCACTAATTACATGGTTAGGCGCGTAATTTAAATAAAATGGCTTGATTTGTTAATAAGTTGTTTAAATTAATAGGGAGGAAAAAATTGCTCCAGCAGTTTCTCTTACACCCCTGCAGCTTCCCATGGCGTATCACACACTCCTGCTGTTTACCTTCCAATACCATGTTTAATGTGACAACCAAACTTTTAGAAGTAATACACCACCAAAAAAAAAAAAAAACCCAAGCAAAAATGACATTAAACCCCTGGTAAGATGTATTTCTCTCCCTCACAAAAATAAATCAATGAAAGGAAATCACACTATATGTGCATATTTTTATTTTGTTTACTCTTATGCAAATCAGGCTGTGTTAGGTGAATTTGTTGTAAAGTCTCCTACAGACTAATTCGATATTGTCCTGGGAGGATGTACACTTGAATATTTAACAAAAGCAACAATGCCAGTGAATAGATGACATTAAAAGTATTACTTCTGCATAATTTATGTTCAGTGGTGCCGATATCAGGCTTCACTTCATCACTCGCTTACACAGAGAGTGCTGGATGTTTCAAATCTCATTAAGCTATTTATTCATTGTAATGAACGATTTTAATGTACTGTATTAAGGTTATGCCATACTGCACTGTTCAAAAATCCATCTTACTGTACGTATTTTAATGTTTGCAGCCAAATTAATACCTTTATTACTGCCTCAGTGGTTGAGTGGACACTGTTCATACATTAATCATTGTTGTCTCTGCTTCATCCCATTCCTTTGCTTAAGTTTATAATGCCTTAGTCCTTGATAGAGATGTAATAATCTCACCATCTCTGTGCGCAGAGCCCGATGTTCAGGGGCTGGTGATCAGGCTCAGGTGTCCTTAGATCCACAAAGTTGTGGCATTTCCCCACGTGTTGTCAGAAATACATGGAATTTTAAGGTTAAAAAACCCTGTACACACCCTGCAGCCCCTGGTAACTTCCCCTCTGAAATCCTTCATGGCATCTTTCAGTGCACAGCAAAGACAGAGTCCTCCATTGCACCAACAGCAGGCAGTTGGAATTTAAATTCTTCCATTCCTATGATAAATGCGATCTGATTTGCCCAATTAGGTGCATTTTTTAAAACATACTAATTGCCCAGTGCCAGTGTCAGGGTGGCCAGTAGGGGTTTGTATCTCACTGTCAACGTAGCACGGGGCTCATGTCGCGTGTTATGATGGAACTTGCAAATTATATATGTTCACTTAATCTAGTTTAATAAATAATGTCTCTTCAATTGATTGTCAATCTCTTCCCTGGAGTTCTTTCACTCCTGGTTCTTTATCACCCACTCGGTGTTTGAAATTGCAGCCATGTAAAAGGTGATTGGAAATTGCTCAGCTGAGGGGAAAAAGAAAAAAAAGTTAAAAGCTGTATTTTACTGAAAAACGATTGTGGAAAATTTGGTTAAATGGGCTTCAGATAACGAAAGACTGATTCTAGTCTTAAGACTGTGAATGATTTTGATGGCAAAGTCTTACTTCTTAAAAAGTCCAGCAAAATCAAGGAATGAAAAGCAAAGCGTCAACTTGGGTGGTAGCTAAACTGACCGCTCAGGTGTTAATTACCCAAAATCTTGATTTCTCCCACAAAATGCAGAATTAGTACCAGTAGCTTTTGGGCTTAGATGAACTGTATAAAAACTTCAGATAATACCTGTGTATTATAACAATCCAAAAATAATGGACGTTTTTCTTCAGCAGTTGTTTTGCATCACTAGAAAGCAAACCCAGTGCCACTGAAATGTGTGTTGAATGTGTGACGTCATGTTCAATGGCTGTGCTCACTGTGTTGTGTCTAAAGACCAAGAATCTCCAGTGGTTGCCACTAGCCTTGTATAAATGCTTTCTACTTTATTTTTTAACTGTCCGTACCACAAAATGGGATGTTGCTGACCTTCATGTGGCAGTGATGGGTCTGTAGGTCAGGTCTAACTCATGCCCTCTCATTGGGGCCCAGCATGGCCTGGTTGAAATTGGGTCCATCTCTGTGGTGGAGCCTCTTTTGTTAATCAACGAGGGCCACTAGTCCCTCCTGTTGGGAGGGGATGGTGAAATCCCTGTCCTTGTGATGACGGCAGTGATGTTTGGGGTGTAGGTGT
Organism: Scolopax mira; assembly: GCA_004320125.1. Classification (NCBI taxonomy): domain Eukaryota; kingdom Metazoa; phylum Chordata; class Aves; order Charadriiformes; family Scolopacidae; genus Scolopax; species Scolopax mira. The sequence continues at coordinate 1,090,103 of BJBW01001175.1, forward strand.
GTAGGGGTGTAGATGGGCTGAGACTGGGGCTTGCTAGCACAATGGTGTGCATTTGAAAGCCCAAGTAAAATGAAACCTTGTGTGCCCACAGATGTGTCCTGTCTGATAGCAGTCCAGCACCAAGAGGCATCGGTGAGGCCCTTGGTCTCCTGGCAGCTCCCAGGGTCAGGCTCTTGGGGAGCGACCCTGGGCAGCCACGGGCAGCATCAACATTCTACTGAGCAAGCGGAAAGAATTCCCAGCCATCCCAAACTTGGGCCAGGTTTTTTTTTCCTTTTTGACAGAGTGTCAGGGTGCCAGGGAAGAAATGTGAAGGGGTTATCTTCTCAAGATATTAAGCTCTTCCAAGCTGACAGCTTTGTTGCAGAGGTCAGCGAGGAGGAACGCAAAAGAGGCCCTGTGACCGAAAGATGGACTGACAGATATGATTCCTTCTCCCTTTATTGAATTATAATGTCAGTGGTTGTGTCCCATTACTCCTGTGAGACTGGAAACCTCCATCTGAAATTGGAAGAAATGGATTTTAAGTGGTAAAGACACAGATTTTCATTCACAACCACTCCTTGAGGTAGCTGAAGTGTAAGCCAGCAGGTTGAGCCTGACTGGTGAAATCTCAATGAGTTTGGGGTATTCCACGGAAGCAATGTAAATGTGAACATGGAGGATATTTTTTTCCTGGTGATGAATCTGCTGAGGAGATTCAACCTTGCAGTCCACAAATAATGGGAGTTGTTGAGCTCAATGAAGGAGGTGCAAAATGCTGAAGGTGTTTTCAGTTTGAATGGGTCTGAGTTTGATGGGAAGTCACAAGTGTGGTTTTCCTGTGTAAATGTTCTACCTAGTTGCATGGTTGCAATTATAATGAGTTCCTTTTTTAGTCCTGTTTTCCGTCTAATGTTTTTTCATTTTGGTCTGTTCCTGCACATCCAGCAGAAAGGTCGTCTTGCCTTTTCTGCTCTACTTTTGATGGCGTTGGCTCCATTATGACAAAGCTGTATCATCAGCTATGATTAGCAGCCTTCGTCCTGTAATTAAAGAGAAGAAAATCCTCAAGAAACCTGCACTGAATGTACACAATTATTTTGGGTAGCATTATGTTCAGCAAAGATAATTGGAAAGTTTGAAAGTGCAGCTTTTCAGCTCTATGTGAAATGTCTAGTACTGTATGTCTAATACAGTAAATGTATTGAGCATTTAAACTTCCGTATCAACAGCTCTGTCCACTGAGAAATGGGATCGGAGAAGAGGGAATAGACTGGGTCAAAGACTGTTGGTCCTATGGCTTTGGAGAAGACACCCGATTTCTCCTTTCCAGTCCTAAAATGTCTTCGTAAAACTGTGAAGACAATTCTAGACAAGGGAAGATAACATAGAATTATATGTAAGACCCATTTTTTGGCTTTCTTTGTCCATGTATCCTGGTGTTCCGAGTGAGGGTGGCAGAACCTGAGGAGAGTGACACCAAACCTGGGGCTTTTCTGGCTGTGCCTGGTGGGAACGGCACAGATAGTGACTGACCAGAGAGACCAAGCTACGGGCAGACTCGTTCTATCGGGGTGCTTTAAAGAGAAGGGCTCATTAAAAAGAGTGCTGTGTAAATACACAGTGGTGTTGTTCTTGAAAAACCCCATATAAACACTGGAATTCTCTGGCCATTGGAAATAACAGAGAGCAGAGAGATGTTAATTAGAACAGGGAATCTTGTGAAAATTCTGAAATGCAAGAATTATGAAGAGGTTGGGGAACGGTCTCCAAGAACTTATGGCTGAGTGTGTAAGTGTATGAGATCATGGCCTTGGAGAGCTCTTTGCTCTCCTTGTTGAGTAGAAAACCTAAGGGGTAGTTTGGGTTTTTTTTGCCTCTAATGATAATTACCTGATACTGTTCAGCTGTTACATCCCAAAGACTGATCCTGATCTCCTTGACACAGTGATCTAATTGAAAAGTGTGAATGCAGAAGAAAGGCAGGACTAAGTCATCTCTGTGATTGTGCTTAATTCATGAGATGGTGGAAATTGTGCTGTTCCTTCCCTGAGCAGGACCAGCCCAGCTCACGCAGCCGTGGTGGCACCAGTTTGAGTGCTTCCTCTACATCTGCCCCTGCAAAATGGCGTGGGGAAGGAGGAGAGCTGATGGGTGGGAGGACCTTGGTTGTCCCTCCTGGAGCAGGTAAAAGTTGTGGAGCCCATCTGCAGATGGGTTTGCTGGAAGAGCTATGCTTGGGATGCCCATAGCACAGACTGGAAGGTGTCATGTGCAGCTTTAATCGCCATCGCTTAAGAAGCTGTTGGCAAAAAACTGTTTTGAAGCCCTTGGGAAGCACTCCTGATGTTGAGTTTGATCTACCTCCTCTTGCCGGAGCAGGTGGGGATCAGGAAGAACACAAAGTAAACGGGCTTTCCTAATTTAAGGGTTCATCCAGGAGATTGGTTGAGTATTCAGCTAGGTCAATGCCAGTGAACTGTCTTTTTAAATTGGTGTGGTTTTGTATCTTAAAAGCTGATGGCAGCGGTGTGTCACCTGAGAGACAGGTCAACACCCAAAGGAGCCGTAGCGATGTGTGTCATTCCCTGGCCGATCACGCAGTTTGCAAGGGAAGTGTTTCTGGTGGAGCAGCTCATCCAAAGAGACAGGAACCAACGTCGGTTGCAGCGGGAGAAGGTGCAGAGAAGGTTTATTAAAGGGAAAATGGAAAGTATAAGTGCTTTGCTTTGGTACCTGCAGAACACATTAAATGTGACAAGAGCAGCCCTGGGGAAGGCCCAGGCGCGTGTCCCCGTGGCTCGGTGACAGAGCTCTGCTGGGAATAACAACAGTTTTCGGTGGTGAATGATTAGGCACGGCGTTTCTGTCACTCCCTGTAGTGGGCCAGAGTGACAACCTCCTGTGTCCCATAAACACGGTTAAACCTTTTTATCAGGCTGAGGAAAAAAAATCTGGGAAGCAGTGAAATGAGTTCTCTGTAGCCCTGAACGCTTGTCATGGATGCTTTCCGTGCAAATTATCTGCACGGCTTGGGAGACACCCTGCAGAACTTATTGGAAGTGAGGCGGAGTGTTTATCTAGTTACATCTCCTGCAGATATTTTACATAAGAAAAATGCAGGCTGCCTTTAAACACTCTTTTTATTATTTTTTTTAGGTGCCTATGAAGTTTGATTTTAGGGAAAGAGGGAAATGTAACGTTTTCTTGTTCATGCAAAGCTAAGGCAAACAGAACGTTGTTTGTATCCACAGAGTTAGATAGTTCTCAGGAGAAGAATCCTTCCATAACTCACTCCTGGCTGCTGTTTGAACCGATGGGGATGTTTTACTGAGGCGCGCTTCTGGGAACTGAAAGAAATGTGGCATGAAAAAGGTTAAATCAATATACATATTTTCAGAAATTTATTTCAAAAAGAATTGCGGCAATTTATTTTTCTCCATTTTTAAGGGAGGTAATGAAATATAAATGGGTAGACTACTTAGTACTTCCTGTCTGATAACGCAGCATATGTACAAAACTGAAGTCAATTTTGAAGGCATTTAAGGAGTGATGTATTTATGTATGAAGGCAACAAGGACGCTGTCCTCGGGAGTACTGGTGTGAACTGGGGGGAGTGTGTAGCAGCGATGCCCTGTGCATGCAGAATCCTGTTCCTTTGATATTCTCGTGCCACTGACCAGAGCCTCCCGGTGCTTTGATTTTGTTTTCTCTGATGTGCCATCTTGACACCGGGAGACGGTGTAGCCGGAGAATTGTGAGCTGCCCTTCAACAACTGCGGGCAGATGCTCTTCGTAGTGCTAATTAAAGATGCCTTGAAACTGGAGATAACTGACAGCCTACATTCATAGCTGCAGCTTTAGTGCCTCCTACCTTTTCGGTACTCGACATTGCAGGTTTTGTATGCTTTTAATACATTTTTTTTCTGGATGCATGCTGACATGACTTACAGATGTTACCTGTGAGTGTGGTTACTGTGAGAGTGGCTCTGTTTGGATAAATGTGACTGAAAAGGGATGTGATCCCACTTCTTGGTCCCATTGAAGACAGTGGCAAATTCCCATTGGCCTCGGTGACGATGGCTTTGTCCACCTACTGGCGTCTTCTGTCCATCCAAAGCTGTGAAATAATTTAGTGCATTCAGTACACGTATCCCAGGATCTTGCAGAGATGCTGATCCAGTTCAGTTGTTTGATATTTCATCACATTTGAAATGTGAATTCTATGTATTTTTGAATGTCATTTGATTTTAGTGTTCCCACAGATGCAGCATCTATTTGTTTATTCTAGCTACAGTATTTTATATGCATAATACATTGATATGCAGTAATTAGCTAGGACTTCACTTTGAGTTCCATCACAAATTCTTCAGCTATGTGAATTCAATTCATTAAGTAATTTCCTGAATTCTTAACCTCCATAGTGAGCAAAGGAAGCCTTGCTGAGAGCTGGAACATTTTATAGATAGCACTATTTATCCAAAGTTCTATTATTAGCCTAGAAAGAAGGTCTCACTATGTATTTTTATTAAAAATGACAATGTACTTAACATCTTTAATGAAAACTAACCATTGTGATATGAATTTAGAAACCCTGACACCTTATTTTATAGAAATGAAGTCCCCTAGTATATTAAAATTAACATTTTTTAATAACAAAAAGTGATATAGTCTGCTGGAGTGGGGCTAAATTTATCTTATGATTGTACTTGTCATGGCCTTGAGTATTTATTGAGTAGTTTTAAAAGTTCATTAAACTCAAGAGATTAAATATTGCCCCGAGCAGTGCTCCATAAAAGAAAAAATATAGTGCTATTACTTGGTAAAATGTTGTGCTATGTTGTTAATTTAACTCCCTTGAGTTCTCATCTTCTGATTCAAAAGACATTTCCTCATGCTGTTAAATTTGACATTTTCAAAGAATCTCGGACTGTCTCGGCGCTCACCAGAAACTCCCCGTTCCCTCTTCCTTGTTCTGAAAGGCAAAGGGAAGCGAGTGGCTTCAACCGACCGTCCTTGGGAAGTGTCAAGTGCTCCGGGCGCCTCCTCTGCCCCGAGATCCTTCCACTGGGGCTCCTCCTTTACCGGCATCTAATTGTTTGCCAGAAGCACGTTTCCAGGAATGGATTTAGGATTAATGCTGTTACTGCTATCAGAAGTTGAGCTTTCTTTGCCCAAAACTAGCTGTTGTTTTCATTCTGCTAAAAGCATTCATGAAGACAGTGTTGTGCAGATTTTTTTTTTTATAACATTAAGTAACATCATGAGGTGACGTCCTCTGCCGCTTATTTAGCTTGTGGTTTCCCACAGAGCAGTTTCCCACTGAATCTCCATAGGAAAATACTTTTATTAGTATCATTTTATGTAATAAGCTGGGGCACGCTCATTTGATTCGTATTTATCATAGTTTGTGACCTCAATAGCAGCACTAGATTATTTTTTTTTACTATATGATGGATATAGACATAACTTTTTGTTCTGACAAATGATTACCTGGGGTGGGGGAGAAGGGGGGAACGGGACTGAAGTGAGAAGAATGCTTCTGTGGAGAGATGTCAGGTTTGTGTTGGTTACCCAGCACAAAACCCGAGCTGTTCGTGTTTCTGAGCCTGCTCTCATTCTTTCAAGTCAATTTAAATGGAATTTTGTTGTGCCATTGTGATTTTTCTTAACAGCATTTCACTGCATCTTGCTTGTTTGCCTGTGAGCTTTTTGATTCCTTTGCTATTGAATATCTGCTCATTTGGGGCTTTCTGTGTCTGAAACTGTTGTGGCTTTTATGCCTTATCTCTTCTGGAGCCTGGCTGGGTGAGGGGAAATAAGAAGGCACTTCAAACCTGGAGAGAGGCGGCATCTCCAAGATGTGGTTTGGTCGTGTTCCTCTGGTTAAGGTGTTCCTCTTCTGTCTCATTGAGCACACCAGATGTGGAATTTGCTGCTGTGTTTGGTGTTGGATTGAGGAAGAAGTTCTGTCTCTCATGGAGGTTGCCATCTTCAGTGATTCAAAAGTCATGGGAACATTATTTTAAAACTTTTTAAGTGGCCTGATAAATCACGCATTTTGAAACCTTTGATAATAAGCACGTGGACCTGTTGGAGTAAGTCCAGCAGGGAGGCCATGAAGATGCTCTGAGGGCTGGAGCACTTCTCCTGTGGAGACAGGCTGAGAGATTTGGGGGGGTTCAGCCTGGAGAAGAGAAGGCTCCAGGGAGACCTCTAAGCCCCTTCCAGTCCCTAAAGGAACTCCAGCAAAGCTGGGGAGGGACTCTTGATGAGGGGGAAGGGTTTGAAAGAGGGGAGATGGAGCTGAGATGTGGGGAAGAACTACTTTGGTGTGAGGGTGGTGAGAGCCTGGAACAGGTTGGCCAGAGACGCTGTGGCTGCCCCATCCCTGGAGGGGTTCAAGGGAGGGTTGGAGGGGGCTTGGAGCCACCTGGTCTGGCGGGAGGTGTCCCTGCCCAGGGCAGGAGGTGGAACTGGGTGATCTTTAAGGTCCCTTCCAACCCATACCATTCCATGATTCTGAGATACCCTGCAGGTGGGGTTCCCTTCCCTTACCATTTGCAAACACATAATTTTTTTCGATGCCGTTGGTTTGTCTAAATCAAAGGGTTGTGAGAGGGGTTCTCAGCTGCAGTTCCTGGGCACAGAGCTCCCTCTGCTCAGTGTGAAGTCCATCGAGGGTGTCAGATACAGAGCCGGCAGTGTTCCCCACCAAGATCCAGCTCTGCCCGTGCCATGCTCCCCTGGGGACATCAACATTGGCCAAGGTGGGGACCAGCCAGGAGAGCCCTGCACGGCCGCAGAGACCGGCTCTCCTTCCAGCTCTCCTGAGGTATCTTCCAGAGACTTTGCACCTGCCTTTACAGTTCTCTCCAAGAATACATCCTTACGGCCTTCAGACAACACTGTATTTCAGATCCTCAAGCTGAAAATGTGCAGAGCAGCTGCGTCAAATGGCTGTAAATGGCGTGGCTGGGGTTGCACGTGGTCTCGTACAGCACAATCGAGTGAGAGCATCTTGTGGCAAAATGGACGTTCTCCTCTTTGCAACTTCCTAATAAATTTCAGAGGAGTCATAAACTGAAGCATTTCTAAATGGTTTAACATCACTTGTGAGAGATCATTCTTAGCAGAAATGTTGTTATACTTTCTGTAGTTTATGCAGAATGAGACCTCTTGCCACCATAGACCCGTGGATGCCCGGCTTTACAGATAGTCTAGAAATGGAGCTTGCATCTAAGATTTGCTTATTTACTGGTGCACATTTTTTGTGCCAGGTGCTTTGTATTTTCTGGGCTCTTGAGTTTTCAGAACTACTTTCTCCTTATGCAGGTGGTCGAGATCTTTCTGTAATTATTATTTTTAAAACCCCAAGATCCATGTATGTAGAAATAAGGTAGGTAGATATTTTTCCAATTATGTTTGTATAACAGCCTTGCCTGGGGACGTGTGGTTTGCACATTACACATGGACACCAGTCAGGGCGTGTGTGTAAATCAAGGATTGATTTGGAAATTAAACTCGCTGGCCCTGTAGCAAAATCTAAGTTTACAGTGACAAAACAATAACGGGGAATTAGAGAGAACCTCTCTTGAAATCAAATCAAGCTCTTGTTTTGCAGCAAGTAATTAGATTGCAGTTTGTTTCACTGCAAAACTCACCACGGCCAGTAAATTAAACTATCACTTGTCTTGCAAAAATACTTGCCTTTGGACTGTTTGATGATGGCCTTTCTTTGCCCATATTTCCCCTTTTTGTTACCAAATCCAATAAAGCTTTGCATTAGCATCAGTAGCAGCTGCTGCTGTTAAATTTGCAGTCTCAGGTTTGTTACTCGCTCGACTCCGGGTCTCGGAGTGACATGTGAGCTGTTGCTGGTCCCTAATAACGTTGCGCAGGAGCCCTGTGGTACATTGGAGTGGGCAGCCGTGCCTGGGGGTCAGACTTCCCACATCTCTTCAATATTATTAAAAAGGATTATTAAAAAGAATTAAAAAGGATACCTCTTTTTAGTGAGTGACTCTCTCAGGCTGGTAAATTCTGTGTCTCTCGCAAAAAAAAGTTTAGGTGATTAGGCAAAAGGCAGATTGTGCTGGACCTTCTCCCGTGAGCAGGTTCAGAAACGCGGTGGTTTTGAAGTGAATTTGACTGGAGCCTGGTTTATGAGCATCAGACCTTGAGCCATGAGCCTATGGATGTGCTCCTAGTAATTAGGATTTTGTTTTGTAAAACTCTGGATAATAAATTGCGTTTTTTCTTGGTGTTTAACTATGTGGGAGCTCAAGTGTTGGTTGGCATTTGAGAACACTCTGCCAGAACCAAGGCAGGTCTCCTCCGACGATGACTTCTGGAGCCCAGTGCAGTTTTACTTGGTTGGCAGTATTTTTTTCCTTGGAAATGGTTGAGACAGACTTCATGCTTTGAAGCATGGGGGAACCGAGGCTTTTCTCAATGTTAGGAGAGTTGTTTGGTTTCACTGCTGGCTTTTTTATTATGAGCTTATATTACAGCCAGGTGGCTTTGTAAGAATGGTCAAAAGATCGGTTAAATTCGATAGTAAATTTTGCTGTGGTAAAATCCAAGTGCTGAGTGGTCGTTGGGATTTGATGGGATTTGCGTGTTCATCGCAAAATACGGAGGTGTTTGTTGCAGCCTGATCAAAATAGAAGATGGGAACCCTGTTGAACCGAGCTGCTGGTTCTGCTGCTTGATCTATGACTTGCCACGTAAAACGAAAACTCTACCACGTGACTTCTCAGGTGATAATTTATTTTCACACGTAACTCCTCATAATGTAGGATGAGTTCTGAAGTAATGATCTACCTGTGTGTTAAATACTCAGCTTTTCAATTGGAGTTGATGCGTTAAATAAGCAAATTATTTCTGCTTGCTTTTTTAATTAACTTAGTGCACATCAACTGTAGCGTTAAGGAGCTGTGGTTTCACTCCTGGCAGTTGGAGGTTCAGGGAGACAGAACCCCAGTCTGAAGTGGAAAGACTGGCTTCAAATTGACTGCAAGGCCACAGGTTCAGGCTTCTGTTCTGAAACTGAAAGTTACAATTTTTCAGACTCTAATTTCTTTTTCCTCTAACATTTCTTTTCTGGAGGTGTGCTGACAGGGACAAACTCGATTTAATCAGCTCTTATTAATGTATTTAAAAAGTTGTCTTGCCAGTAAGTGAATTTTCATAATTGAGTATATGGATAAACTTTTCAGGTTATTTTCCCCCTGTTGTGCAGTGCTTCTCTTCACTTAAGTGATGATTGCCTGATCTCGGCTCTTGGTTTCTCTCTATAAGTAAAATCTGAAAATCATGATAGGTAGCCTTTAGAAAATATGAAGGTCTTCGTGCATTGTTGTAATTATTTTCTTGAAATATATAAATGACAGGCAATCATGGTAAAATAAAATGATAGGGATGTATATACTTTCATTTATTACTGGCCATTGTGACAAAATACCAAGCTGTTTTAAATTGGCATCCTGAAAGTGTGGAAAATATTTGTTTTACTCCTTTGCCCGATTCCATTCATTTGGCTCAGTTTTCTGCGTATAAGTAAGAATAAGAGAATTCCATTTCACTTCCAGAAGTGAGGTTTCTTTTTTTCCCCAATGCTGCAGTTGCTGAGCATCCTTAACAATGCCACCTTTTGAAGATTGAGCTGATTTATTTAATTTTCACAGTTAGCACACTCTGTCACAATGGTGGGTTGCTGTCGCATTAAACATCAGAAAAATTTTATGCTTCCTGGCGTTTCAGAAATGACCAGTGACATTAAAACTGTATATAGCACCTGGCTTGGAGGTAATTCTTTGAAACTTAATTGTAATTATGATGGTTGCAAAAAAGCTACATGATGATTCGTGATGATGATTGCAGAGGGAAATGGTAATGCTGTCAGGTGTGGGGTGGCTTGAAGGAGAACTCGCTGCTTTATGTTTTTCCTCCAATTTTGTAGTTTCACTGTTAATTTATTGTAGCTCTGTTGCCTTACATATGTGTAGTATATTTAAGAGAGTAAACTGCAGGTGTAGTCTGAGGTTGCAATGTTTCAGGGAGTCCATAGTGTGCAATATGCTGCGGATGCCTTGGATTTTTGAGTGGGGAACTCGTCTATTCAGTTTATGCTGAGTTGAAGTCAAAAGACCTATTTCAACTCAATGCAGTGCTCTCTGCATTAAGATATAGTATGTATCTATAGATACACAGAGCATATATACGTATATGGTACTAAGGGAATGGTTGCCTTGGGGAAGCCCGTGATGGATGATATCTGGGCTTTTATCCTGTTGGGGAGACACCTTCGAAGCCCCAGTACGTGGACTATGTGGTTTGGCTGATGACACGACCCTGGTGTGAACTGAGCAGAGCTGCACAGAAGCAGTTGTGTTTGGGGAGCATGTTGGAAGAAGGGGTTTTTGTAAGGGATGTTGAGGGCAGACATGAGGCTGCAACCCCCAGTGTCAATCCCAGAGCAATGCCCACTTTGGGGGGAATGCACTGCTTGGGGGGAGCAGGGAGGGCATGGGGTGTAGAGGGGAGAGGAGGAGGTGCTGAGGGCAAGAGGGGCCTCTGCAGCACGAAGAGCCTGGCTCTATCCTCTTGTCCTCTGTCCTTTAGCTATTGCTCATCATCCATGAGATCCTCTCTCAGTCTGCTCTTCTCCAGCTGAACAGCTCCAGGCCTCTCAGCCTTACCCCAGAGAGATGCTCCAGTCCCTTCATCACCTTCGTAGCCTCCACTGGACTCTCTCCAGCAGTTCCCTGCCCTTCCTTGGCACTGCTGATGGGCAAGATCAAGCACTTCTATAAACACCGGAGGCCCTCATTTTATTTTTTATTTTTTTTAAAGGATGAATTCTAGCAACATGATGTAGGAGGAAGCAGCATGAGCTGGCAGCACGGTTTCCACTACAAAACTGTTAAACAAATAAGTGTTACAGAAGTAAACCTGTGAGAAATGAAACATCTTTGTACTTTACTGAGCCAATTAAAAAAAAATCAGGGAACCCTTCCTACATGTATTAGAAATCTGTTTTAAAATCTGTTAGGTGGGTATTTTCAGTTGAAGGAAGTTATGTTGCTGTAATGTTTTCTCATTCGTTTCATCTCAAATATGTGAAACCTGCTGTTTCCTAAATAAGTAAAAGCAGATGGAGCAGCCTCGGTGATAGGTTTTGCCGAACACTCCGGCTCTGTTAGTTCAGTTCTCACTTACTTAATGCTATTACATTAGAGATCTGCTTGAAGGTCGCAGTGTGGAAAGTCTCACAAGTAAAACATTGACTGGAAAAGTCAGTGAAATATATAAAAATAGTATTTATCTAATCTGTTTTATTCTCTTCATTATCTTTTACTTCAAAAAATTAATTTGGACAAATCATAACATGTTACAACCATGTTGTGCCAACCTCAAAATGGAAAAAAAACCCAATTCATGAGGTTTGTGACATTGGTGGAAGGAGTTTGCAGTTGCATTATAAAGTTCTTTAATTGTTTCTTGATTTCAGTAATTTCATGTTTTCCAGCTTTTGTGCTGCACCTCACAAAGGTTTCTATACATTTGTTTTTCAGGAAAGCTTTTCATGTAACTGCTAATTTACAGGATTTAGAAAGAAATAAAATATATCAGGGCTTTGATGTGGCTGGTGTCAGTGATTCTCATAACCACAAAGTGAGTTCTCCGTGATTTTGTTTGATTTTACTGCTCTCAAAGTGAGATTGGGTGATCAATTATTGGTGTGTCAAGGTTAGCAGTAAATTTTGTCATTCACGTTCCAATTTGTACAAATTAAGTCTTTGACCTTTTGATTCTCCCTGCCTTTGGAGAAGGTTTGCCAATGCAGGGGTTGGAAGGAGTGTTGTGGAGGGAATGGGAAAGGTGAGGTGGGAAAGCTTCCAAAGGGGAATCAGTCTGGAATCCCATTCATCATCAGCCTCTGTAAGCACATCAAATCCATACGTTTTAATCCTGCCTGGACCACAGTTAGCACATTCCCATTGCTTCCCGTTGGAAAGGATTTCATCCCAGAGCTCTGCTGGAGCATTTTGAGCTGTGATGCAAATAGCTGGTGCTTCCCCACATTCATGATATGGTGAATAAAATGAACATTGTAGAAAACCAGATTTTTCCCCAGTAATATCTCCTCTTTCTTCAGGTTCAGCAATTAAATTCATTCCTGAATTTTTGTGTGCTGAGAAAATCTCCTTTGAGTTACATAAATTTCTTCACATTCTTTATTTACCTTATTGAACGTGTGTAGTAAAAATATCAACCCTAAAATTCATCTTCCTTGTGGAATTAGTTTTGCCATCTGGTAGTCATGAGCAAGAGAAAAACTTCTCATTCCTGCTGAGAGCACTGTGAGGTCTCCCCCATTCTCCCTTCCATGTTTTGTTTAATTCTAATAGTTTTCAGTGGAAAAAAAAAAAAAAGTAGCAAATAGCCAAGGTGGGACTGGGCTTCCATTAGCAGGCCCCTGGCTTTATCTCCAGGCTGGCGAGGGGAGCAGCAGGTGGGGAGCCTGGGGCTGTCCTTGGGTGCATTTGTTGTTAGAGCTCCGTCTCCTTTCCCTACACAACACCCATGGAACCAATATATTTACAGAGAGTGGAACAACTTGCATTTTCTTAATGAGGCTCATGATAGTCAGCAGTGCGGGGCTCTGAAAACGTTAGTGTAATAGAAGCTTTCTGTGATGGGTATTGCATCTTCCTGTCTGCCTTAAAGGCTCTCTGGCAGATGGACTACAAGGAAAATAGTTTAAATGGGGACACGGGTTCAAAATAACTAGCCATTTAATTGCTCTCTTTCAAAATCATTGTGTATCCTGAAGGTTTTACCACCATTTAACGTTGCATTTACAGTTCTTAAGTTGTTCATTATAGAAACACAGTCAAGAACCTTTTCTGAAGGGAACTGGCTTGAACATTCCCAAGATATTATAAGCTGCGAGGCACAACTTTTTGGTTTGAAGCAAAGTACTAAGTGCTTTGCGATGAATTTTAATTGATTCCAGTTGCAGTTAGTTTTCAGCTTGTCATTGTAAAGGCTGGTTAGCATGGGACAAAATATCTCCATATTTTTCATTCTGACATGCAGGATTTTATCCTCAGTTGGTGTAAATCAGCCTAAATCCATTGACTGCAGTGAAACTGTGCCGATTCCTGCCACTTGACCTCCTCTTTCTGCTGCTTTACACACAGAACACAAAGGGATTACTGACTATTGAGTGCCTGCAGAATCAGGCCCCTCAAAACAAATTAGTCACATCTCTGTCCAAGCAGATTGCAATAAAACAAGAAATACGAGTAGTGCTCTTAGAATAATTTCGAATGTAAAATTTTTTACTGTGTTTCTTTTCAAAGGAACTAAAATGTGGTCTCTTACAGATAAATATAAATGAGCAGACCAGTGAATTTGGATGAAATCATACCTTTTTAAAGATGCAAATTGAAAATTAAGCCTCAAAACAATAGAATCCTCCTGGGCTTTTCAGGAAGGATTGTATATTGCTCATCAGACTCTGCTGCCAGGTTGCAAATTTTATTTCACAGTGAATTCCATGGGAGAGCTGCTGGAGCTGGCTTTTATGATGAAAAGAGAAAAATCTACTGAAAACACTTGTAGCTTTTACCACTATCTGGATCATCTCTTTTAGGAAGGATATTCTTTTATGGGGAAGGAATGGTAATGGGGAATGTTGGATTTACCACACTTTTTCTGGGCCTTTGTGTTAAATCCAACACTGTGGATGATGGTTTGTACTGGTGCGGGAGAACCTCATCGTGTCCCCAGTTTGGGCCCACAATTATCACAAATCATTTTTTTTTTTCTCATGCCATTTTAAAGCCAGCTCCTTTCCATTTTTTGCTTCTCTCCATTCTTACTTTCTTCCTCAATTTCTTCAAGGGAAGTTTTTTCAAAGCTACTTGGTGCCGTCTTTTGGCCACAGTCATTGACCTTGGAAGTACTGAAAATACAGCAGAGGAAGAATTCTTTTGGGAACTATTTCAAGCAAAATACAGTCATAATAAAAGAGGTTAAAATTAAGCAGTTTACCCAGTTGTTAAGCTCCAGGTGGAAGAAAGACTGGTTAAAACATAAGGGAAATCGCCCCTCTACAAAATGGTGGTCTTCTAAGTGAGGGGGAGAATTCTGCAGCCTGGTTCACTCTGGTAGGGGCAGAGCAGGGCTTTTTAGGAGGTATTTTACAGTGGTATCATCCTGTTTCTGCCATTGAGTGCTGCTTTTTATGGGATATGAATACAGGACAAATGTGGGAAAGATTATAACAAAGGATTTACGAACATAAATCCTGAGGGTAAGCTGGAGATGCCTCATGGGCCTCCAGTGGGCCACTGGATGTGCTTGAAATGAATCTCAGACTGGGACTCAAATGTTTTCAGTGATTGATCTTTTATAGCATATTGGTATTAAAATAAGGTATGGAAAAGCAGTATGTTTTGTTTTTGCATAGTATAAAAACCCCGTGGTTAGTACTACAAAGCAGCTGCCAATCACAGAAATCTCAGCTTCAAGAGAAAAGCATAATTCTGATTATGGAGAAAATATTTTAATTACTTCCAGTGCTGTATTCAGAAAATTCTGCTTGTGGATAGCTCTGGCTGATGCAGATTAGGTTGAAAAATGCTGTTTTTCTGGACAACTCTGGAGCAAAGACAATAGCTAAGGCAGCAGAGACTTGCTTCCAGCAGGAAGGTATTCAGGATGTCTCTAATTCAGCCGTTCCCGGTGTTCGTTGGTGGTTTGATGAACCTCACATGGAGCTTCAGTTTGGGCCCGGGTTATAGTAATTCTTGTCGTGCAGCTGCAATATTAATAAGCCCATGAAATACTATAAGTACGGCAGTAAGCTGGCACACAGAGCAAATAGGAGGGAAAGGGGTTTATAAATGTGGCTTTGCATATGTTTTCAGTGCAGGAGAAATATTTTAACTTGGAAATCTGCAAGTGCAGTGGCGTTACTGGCTGAGAAGGGGACTGGAGCCTGCATTATAAATCAGGGCTTTCTTCAGTAGATTCGTGCTTCAGACCATCTTCAGAACATGTTTGGGGGGTGCTGGGGGTTCTCTCCCACAACCCCCCCCCTTTTTTCTTTTTCCCTTTTCCCCTATTTATTTAACTGCCAATCCCAAGCTGTACCTGTTTGTGTGAAACGGTGTGTGCTGCAGCCTTTTCCTGGTGCCCTGGTTGCGAGAGCGGTTCCCGGGCACATCCAGTCGATCCCAGTAAATTCCCCAGGCACAGCCAGGCTGCGAGGGACAGGAGCAGGGACCAGTCACACTCCTGGTGGGTTCAGCTCAGCAAGGCTGTTTAGCTTCTTAAATATGCCAGTTTAAAATGTGCAGTTCAATGCTGATAATACACTGCAATTAGAATTTAATTGCGAAGAAATACTAGAGAGCATTCCCTGGCATGCCACCCCCATAGAAAGTTTAGTGCAAATTGTTGGGAAGGTAGAACATTAAGTAAATGAAATGTGAGTAATAACTTGCAGATTGCTGGAGAAGTGTATGCCTAGGCATTTTAAAAGTAATGGTAATATTCCACCAGCTCCCGAGAAATATATCAAAGATTCATACATTTTAAGGCCAGAAGGCACTGTTAGATCATCTATTCTGACAACCTGCATAACAAGCTAAAAACTTTTCCAGTAATTGCATCAAACATACACAAAAATATAAAAGAAAACAATTTTGATTAAACAGCAAGAAATGTGTGTGTTGAAGGTGCTGTTGTTTCTCCAGGCTTCCGTTTGCAGAAGTTTTGTTTGCTTGTGTGATGCAAATGAGATCCAGTGCTTGGCTTACCCAGCAGTACCTCAGGTTTGATTCCTTGTTTCATCATTTATAGCCTTTAGGTGGATGAGATGTTTTTATATACGAAGAAGTTGTTTCACATAAAGGTGATTGAGTCCTGAAGGGGAGAAGCAGGAACAGAGCAGCTGGAGCAATCTGGTGTTGCCAGGTCTGGAGACCTCCAAGCCTTGCCCCTGTCATTGGCATGAGTTCTCTTAAGTGTCACAAAGTGCCCAATCTTTTGGGGAACAGATGAGTAACGATAATTTGAAAAAAAAAAAAATCCTAAATAAAAAAAACCCTTATCACGTTTTTTGAGTATCAGTTTTTGGTTTGGAGCGAATTCCATTATTTCCTGCAGTTTAGATGGAGTGTGAGCTCTTTGTCTGCATTACCCCTTTTGCCAGCCTTCCCTTTCTTGCCCTTCACCACACTGAGAGACTTTATTCTGTTTGCCATTGAAATCTGCCTCTATACAAACTCTGGGAATGGTATGCATATGGATCACTTACAAATAAATCTGT
>BJBW01001175.1:1106556-1286414 GCA_004320125.1 Scolopax mira
GTTTTCAGCTGTCACTGTGTGCGGATCCTCACTGCCTCTTGCGATGCATATAAATGGCTGATGTTGCAGCTGAAGACACCGTGTTGTGCTGGGAGGAAACACACTGTGTGAACTGAGACACTTAATATTGTTGTTATTTAGCTTCTCTGAACCCCGTCTGCTCCACCGTTCTGGGTGCAGGTGTCCAGGTCTACTTGGGAACTCACCTGGCTTTAACTGTAGCTGAAGGGTGAGTTTAATACCTGATAGCTGTCAGATAGAAGGCATATCAAATCTTAAATTTCACACAAGGCATTTGATGAAGTGCTTTTCGTTACTGGTAGTGGTGTGCTGATGGATATGATGAGTTTGTAGAGTGATAAAATCATTCAGTGGTGCGTTTGTCAACTGTGGCAGGGCAATAGAAATGACTTTAACATCATCTCCTGCAATTTATGCTTTGAAGGAGCTGAACTATTCTATAAATATACTTGAACTTCAAGTAATTCTAATGTATCTGAGAAACACAATATTTTTTTGCAGAACCTCTGGTGTTAGTCTCTGCAGTTCCACGTAGGTGCCATGACCATTCCTCTGTGTCCCGTGTTGTGTGGTGGTGTGATGTGCCCTCCCTCCCTCTCCCAGCCTGTTTCCCTGTGTTTGCCATGATTGTTCAGGCACCATACACTGCATTAGAATAAAGTGAACAAAGCCACTCACTAAAATCACTTACTGATGCGGATGTGGTAAGTGATTTGCTTGAAAATGCTCATCGTTTCTTGGTTAAGTGAATGATCGTGGTTAGGTTTTCCTCTGTAGTATTTAAAAGTCCATTAAAGACTCTGAAATATAGAGAAACCGAAGATGGAAGGAAGCTCTTGTTCCTTGTGCTGATTGATACCAGCTTGACCAGCATCCACAGCTAAACCAACTTACAGTAGCAGACGAAGTATGTGCTTCTCCACCACCACATCGTTAACCCTGCTGGGGAAAGGGTTATTCACAGATGATATGATCTAAATTTAGCAGAGGCCACTTAAATTCTGACCACAGCTTGTTTATGTCTTGTTCATAAGAAGACTCTCAGGGCTTAATCTTCCTCTTTAGTCACCAAACCTCAGCGGTGAGAGTAAGTGTTGTAAAGTCACCGAAACCTTCTTTGCGAGGACACCACCTCAAAAAGGTGACCCACCTCACGTTCCAAAGGCAAACTGGGGGTGTGTGGTTCTGATGGCGTCGGGTTTGGTTTCAGCAATGGTTAGAGAGGTCCATAGGAAGCAACATTTAATGAGGCTACTTAAACAAGTATTTAATGCAATGAGTCCTGATGGGCTGCTTTGCAAATGGACTTTATACAGAAGCTTGTGTACATGAAATTTGCTGGACTTTCTCCTTTTAGCATGGTCTTTATTTCAGGTTGGTGTCCTCCGCCTGCACCTGCCTTCTCACAGCATTTCACCCATTTTCTCACTCTCTCCTGTGTAGTTCTGAGTGGAAGGACCAGCCAACATCTCCAGATTTAAAAAAAGCAACAACAAAAATAGACCATCCAAAGAGCCCACCTAGCCATACTGTAATAGTTGCTTATTTTTGGAATTTTGAAGAGGTTATTCTTATCCCTGATGAGATTTCAGTCTGGAGCGGCACTTGAGAATTACAGCAAGTGTTGTAACAATGCCTCCGAAGAGAAGGTGCCAAGAAAGAAGGAAATAGTCATTTTATTACAAACAGCAGGTGGTTAAGTTGGAGTAGCAAGCACTGCCAAACAGGTCTGAGTGTGCAATATGTACAAGGGTTCGAAAATACCTTGTGGGATGGCAAATGTAGAGTCAGAGATGCAGGTAGCGTTGATGATAAATTCTCAGGGCAGATGTGGCTCTTGCCCAGGCACAGATTGCGATCAAAGAGCAAGATAAATCTTCCCTGTTTTTACTTAAATTTCCTGCTGCACCAGCAGTTTCTCTCATTCAGGCACATCATGGATTTGTTTCACTGGTCTTGTGTTTTACTTACCGAAGTGCTGATATTCACAGCTTTATTAAGTTTTATTGAGGTGACAAACACCCCCTCTGCCTTCCCTGCTGCCCCCTCCCTGGTTCCTGGTGATGGGGTGGGTCAGGTTGGCCAAGCTGTGGTGGCTTTGGAACCCTGTGCATGCGTGGGGCTCCCTCCGTGTGTGAATGCAGAGAGCTCGGAGTCCTAAGTTGGATCATCTGAGTCGTTGCTGTGTTACTTTGTGCTGCCCGAAGCTGTTGACTCCCTCCTGAAAGGTCTTTGCTCCTCGGGAAGTTAAAATGTGTTTTACAAAGGTGACGGTGCAGCCTGGTTGGGAGGGCTGGCACACGTGCATATGCCTTGAAAATTGACTTAATCAGAACATTAGGTATGTGTTAAACATTATTAGATGGAGTATTTTGTATTTTTTTTTTAAAAAGAACCCAAAGCCCATTTCAGGCAGCAATGACAGCTGAGCTCTTCAAAGGTTGGGAATGAATACTAACGCACCCTGAGGCATATTAATAAAGGTCCATGTTCTTCATGGGTAGGGTCATTGGAGAGGCACGGCACAAGCTGTCAGCCATGGTGTGCAAGGAACTGTTTGTTCCTGTTCATTTTCAGTGGCTAAAAGCTGCCGCTTCACGTTTTCTGACAGTGCTTTTATCACACTGTCTCACAGGGCTGGAGGGGACACAAGCCATCTATTATTCCAGACCAGTCTGAAGACTTCCCTGTCCTGTTGCTGTAGCCATCATTGGCAGAAGGTGCAATCTAGGCAGCTCAAGTTCCTCTGTGTGACTGTGCAGGGGGGGATGGGCAAAGGAGAACCGTGGGTGCTGTGGCAATGGTGGTGCCTTCTCATGGTCCCAACATCTCCCTAATGGTGTCCTGGAGATGGGCTGTGTGAGAAACTGCAATCCTGTTGCACAGCTGGCAGCACCTGGAGTGGTTTGGTGCATTTTTGGTTGGTATCAAGAACCTGTGTGAGTGGCTGTATGCATCACAGGAGCTGCAGGTGTTGTAAGACCTGTTGTGGACCTGAGTTTGGTGGAGTCCTCCTGAGGGCTCTGAAGCTCAGAGGTGGGTGGAGGTTTCAGTCATGGGCTGGCACGAGTTGTTAGGGCTTATGGATTCTGCTGCATCTCATCTCACTTCTCATAGCCAGCCTGAGTAGGTGAAAGCTGTAATTTCGGGGTGGGATTTGTCCTCTGCTCGGATCCATAGGGACCACTGAGTTGTGTTTGGCTTGCCCTGCCATTCATTGTTTTTGTGTAAAGTCCCGTATCTGTGTGCGAGCAAATCACGGTGCCAGTCTACTCCGCTGAGGAGAGCAGTAACTTTATTTAACGGCCATGTTTCCATCCCAGCCCTCAGCTTGCAGGGTGGGAATTCAGATGCTCCAAGCGCTTTGCCGGTTGTAAGGATCTCAGCCTACCAGGTGGGCAGCAGCCACAGTTACAGCCTCAAAGTGTGAGCACACTTTGGGAGCAAGTCTGAAATGAGAGGCGAGGGTTCCGTCAGGGTGAGAGGAATCGTGGTGGTAGTATCTGTGTGTCTCCTGGGGTCCGTGTGCTGACGAGACGGAGATGGGGGGGAGGAGGAGAGAGGTTCTCGTGGCTGCCCGTGGCTGCGTCAGCATCTCCATGGGGATGCCCCAGCTCAGCCAGAGAGGGTCAGGAGCTGCCTCCCCACCAGTGGAGGTGGGGAAGGGTGGTACATCTGTGAAACTCAACTGTCTGAAACACCCTTCCCAGAGAGCACGAATTGCTTTAAACGGAGCGGCAGCAGAAGACGCGGGGTTGGCAGCATTGCTTTAGTGCGAGGCAAGGCTTTGAGCATCTGAAAACCAGACTCCTCTGCCCCGTCTGGAATGCCAGGGAGCCTTGTAGGAAAAAGGAAACGCAACCAGATGAACAAAAGACTCACCAGAACCAAACCAAAGAACCAAAAGACAAAGCCTGCTCTGTGCAGACGTGATGCTGTGAACAGGCTTCTCGCCCAGATGGTGGCTCGCTCTTCCTCTGTGCGAGGCTTTCATCGCCTCGTAGAGGCAGACCCAGTTAATGTTGATATAAAACTGCCTGTTAATTGGAGTACATGGAGATAATGGTAGGAATAATCTCTAAGTAAACTCTTAAAAGCTCTGGAAAAAGGGTATTTAAAAAAAAAATCTCTCCCCAAAACCTGAGTTTGCACTCTGCTTTGAAGATAGACTCATCAGTGTGCGAAGCAGACTTCTGCCTCGAGGCCATTTATAGTGCCGAAGCTTGTGAAGCTAAAACAGTTTGATGTGTAATTGCAGGAGGAAATGGAAAACCTGCTGAGCATGGCAGGATGTAGTGCCTTATCACCCTTTATGTGCATCCAGTGCTTGCTGAAATTGCCAGCGGATCCGCAACATCGACAGAACGGTGACATTTTTCATGGGCCGCCGTGTTCTGAATCAACACTGCAACAGTGCGATTAGAGTAGGTAAAGTGGGGGGAACAATCAAAGAGTTGCATGTGACAGATCAGGTTTTAGTCATTCCCTGCTCCTTATTGCCTGCTGTCTTGTGTGATATGCAAAACAGCTTCTCCAGACACATTACACCTTCACATTACCTGAAAATTGAATTTTATTTGGTGGCCTGCGTATAATTTATAGCACTCTTCCAATGCACTTCAGTTCTCATTTAGCTAAAAGTGTGTTCTTTATTTCCTACTGGCAGGGAAACAGAGAAATAAAACTGAATATTCAGCACCACTTACAGTATATAAGAAACCAGGCTATTGAAGTTTTAAGCTGCTTGGATACGTTATTGACAAGAACTGTCTATTCCGGAGTTAAGCACACGATGTATTCGATTCCCAGAGGGATCATCTCTCCATAATAATTTATCAGGGAAAATGCACTGACTCTGAATAGTGGTACTTGAAGTTATGGGCCACTGTTAGCACTCAAAAAGTAAATGGGAATTGAACACACTGTATGGAGGAGAAACGGGGGCCCAGGCTAAGGACTTGGGATCAAGCCTTGCAGGGCAGGAAGGAGGAAGGTATTTTAATTATTCAAATAGGGTACTTTGCTGAGCATTTCACTATATGGGAAAAATGCAGTGTAAATAATTTACTGCTTGTATTGTTGGGTGTGTAGTACCCGCTGCTGGAGTCCACTCCTGGGCTGGCACAGGCTGCCCACCCCTGCGCTCTGAAATTATAGTGCTTACAATGCAGGATCCCTCTGTCAACAGCCTACTTGCATATGGAAGAACTGGCAGTGAAAATTCATTTGGAATGTAAAATAAATATTTATAACTAAGAGCTAGGGTCTATGTTTATTTCTCTTCCACCTTAAAGCACAATGCAACGGGCTGTAAAAGATCCTGGGAAGTTTCCTCAGCGAACAGAATGGTAATTGAGTATCAGGCCAAAATGCAAAAGAAATCATTAGAAAGAGGGGAGTAGGAAGCAGACTGTGCTAGAGAAATAGCAAAACTTGCAACTGGCATAAAGGCAAAGCATCCATGGAAAATAAATAGCCCAGCATCTCTTCTGTGCCCAAACACCAGCATCGCACCGGCTTCTGGGTGGAGGGTACGGATTTCTGGCTTGTGTTGGGGGTGACCTGTTGATTTGTGCAGCCCTCGAGAGACCTCTAAGACAAAGGTGCTCCAAGTCTCTTGGTGTGTCTTTAGGGGAGGTTTGAATTGTGATAAATATCTGTGATAAATACAGAGTGTGGGGGGTGTTAGAGCAGGAGGGGGGGGAATCCCTCCTGCGCGGTGCTGCCCGACCCGAGCTGTGACTCGAGGAACCTGTGTTTCGGCTGATGCTTTCTCAGCACTTCTCAGGTGCTTCTCCTCTAGTCCTGCGTGTTCCTTCCTAGGGTTTGCACTTCTTAAGTTGACTCTGCAGAACCGATGTTTGCTATTTTGCCCCTGGTTTTTGTTTATATTCTTCCTGAGCTTGGCGTGTACAGCAGGCCATCTGTTGTAGCCAAACATTTATCTCAATCTTCTCCTTACTGTTTGATTTTTTCAAATAAACTCTATTTAGGATGAATTTTTCTTGAAGAATAAAACTGTGTAATAGGATGGATTTTGTGGTAGTTTGAGAAAAAGCAAACAGCTTAAATGCTGTTTTGAGGCAAAGCCTGTGCCGTGTAGGACAACCACCAGCAGTGTGAATTTCAAAGTCTTAATTACAGATTTTATCAACTATGAAATTTATGCTGGTTTTGGGGAATTTAACTATACAAATGTATGTTTTAAGTGAAAAAAACCAAAACCAAACAAACCTAAAAGCACTGAATGGAATTATTCCCATTCCTCCTTTTCTCTCTTTTAGTTTTTTTTAATTGCAAGGGTTAGTTGTGAAAGTGGAGATTGGAGCCTGACCTGATCTAAAAATATCTATCCTTAAATACTGCTTTCCATGTTACATGTCACATTTTCTGGGCTTACCCTGGATTACAGAATTTTTTTTTTCACTTGTCATCTGTACCTTTCTGGTCCCTGCCAAACCTTTCCTTCTGAGAAACACAGGATGGGAGCTGAGAATCCTACTTGGGGGCTTGAGAGAGGAAAGATTCCCAGGTGTCCCAGAGTCCTTGGGAAAGGAATCCTGCTTCAGTGGGGGATGCAATTAATTTCTCTTTCCTAGTAGAGGATGCAGATGAACCAGCCTTCTTTTTATCTCAGACTCAAAGGCTTATGATTTTGTTAACATTTTCCAACTATGTTTATTTAGGAAAACTGTTGCTCCAGTGAATACAAGACAGTGCTCTTTGCATTCTTTATCTGACCCAGTGAGCAGTGCTGCTGGACTGATGGCCTTCTGACGTGTAACTTCATAAAGGTCCTATATAAGCATGTCTTGCTGTGCAGAGCAGGGGCTGTACAGTTGAGAAGATGGCAGGCATGACTTGAACAACAGATTTTCCAGAATTCTCATGCACCTTCTGGGGTTTGTAACATTATGAATAAATCAAGAATAACTGGACTGGTAACATAGCATATATTAATATTATACATTAAAACCTGGTAACGTAGCGTATATTAATATTATACATTAAAGCACTCCCAATCAGGTATGAACACACAAAAATCTTGGAAAATTCAAGTGTTGTGCTTTTCACATCTTGAACTGTCCCAGCTAAAAACTTCCTGCAGAAAGTCTTCGATGTGAGATTTCTATGGACAGCAGTGACGGGGCAGGGCTTTTCTGGGTGGTGTGTTTAATGTCTTTGAGCCGTACAGCGAACTCTCTCTCGCTTGTAATTATTTTACTAGTCCTTTCCAGCTCAGTTGTAAGCTTAAGTAAACTTTCCTTAGAAAAGGAATAACTGAGCTGTTTTATCTGTCGTCTCTCTTCGGCATCTCTGTAGGATGTTTTACTACAGAAGCCCTTTCTGGTGCACTCGTTTGCTAAACGGTGGCAGATTTTTTTTCTGTTCTCACAAGAACAAATGCAGTCACCATGTAGGCTTGAATAACATCAGCACAGATCTCATCTTTCCGGGGCAGGCATAATTGTGTTATTTTGCACAAACGTAACCATTGCTTTGATGGAATAACAAGGATCACACTGATTTTCCCTGTATCCAGCTGTGAGTGACTCCTTGCACTTTATCTTGATAAAACACTTTGTAAACAAAAAATATTGAAATAGAAGTTAATGTTAAGAAAAACAGCAGGAATAGTGTTCTGAATGTGCTCAAGTCTTGACTATAGTCCTATGAAAAGTTGGTAAATTATTAAAGAATTTCAGTTTTAACCAAAGAGTAAACAACTCAGTTCCTCATCTGGCTGTTTAAGGCTGAGATCCTGTTCTCTAGCAGTTTTACCAAATGCAGCTTTGAATTTCTTAAATAACAAACTTTGCTTAAATTATACATTACGTTAGAAGTACTGATTATTTGCTATGTTTATAGTTGCATTTTTTGTCTTATTTCCTATTTATGTGAAGTAAAGAATGGTAGAACATTGTCTGTTGGAAATGATGAGAATTCACACCCCCCTCACTAATGGTGCGGAGGCGCCTTTACAACAGGCAGTCGTGCTTCCTCCTAAATTTTAGTTTTATGGACTATGTTTTGTTCTCCTTGAAAGTATGTTATAAATCAATAAGATGCATTTTACTGTAAAAGGAAAACATTCTATGTGTAGAGTACTCTTTGGAAGACTTTTATATTTTATTGAACATTTGAAAAGTTGCAAAGTGGCACGCTTGGAGTAAGAGTAACTTGGCTTTCCATTGAGGCTGGCTTCTGATTACTGTATATCACCCTCGATGCAAAATTTATTGCAGATCTGGGTATCTGTATTTCAATAACATCTTGAGAATGTTTATTGGAGTGAGCTCTCCTCTGCAGCAATGGAGGCAAATACTTGCCTGATCAATATATATGGGAAACCAGAGAAATAAAATCAGTTACTGCAAAAATATTCTGGAGGAAATCTTAACTCATTGGATTACGTGGGAGTTCTGCTGTTGAGTTCTGCTGATGATTTTTGTTGGTTGTGAGCACATCAGAGTCCCCAGATGCTCAGTGGATTATTCTAAGGCCCCTTCCACCATCTTGCAGTATGACAGACCAGATATTTAGAAAGGAACCTTGATGGTACCTCAAGCTCCAAGGGATGGATGTTTCTGGTCTTTGAATTAACTCGTTTCCTACTTGGAAAATGTAGAGAAAAATAGCAAAGAGGTTTTGGAGGAGCCTGGGGCTCCTCGGGAGTCTCTGGAGCGTCGCAGGTGATGGGCAGGTTTGGCCTTGGTGCTGGTGGTAAGGATGCTCTGCAGGACAGGGGTGACCCCACCAGGAATCCTGCCTGTGGGGTGCTGCCCGCTTTGCTCTGAAGGCACCCCCAGCTGATGTGTCCCGTGCTAGTCCTTTGTTCCTCATGCACAGACACTCTTCCTCTTCCTCAGGCTCATTGACTCCATCTCTGTCATCAAGGCTGTACAAGGCTGACCATGGTTCTCATTTAGTTGAAGAACAAACAAACAAACAAAAAAAGGTTTTGCTATTACTGTTTTTGAAGTGTGCTGTGCGTGCCCTGAAGGGGAGAAGAAATAAATAATTCAGACGCTAGAAAAATTAAAACAGCTAAATGAAGCCAAAATCTCAAATCACAGGAAAATACTTTGATTGGTATTTTCCCTTCTTACTTTGCTGTGATGGGTTTATTTTAGTCACCAGTAAACCCGTCAAATCAAAACATGTTTATTTAAAGGAAGTATTTACAGTAGTGTTTTCTTTTAGGAACCATACAATTTAAAATAAAAAACAGACTCCCTTTTAGCTGTGTGGGTAAAGGCAGTTCAGCAACGTTGGGAGGTTGTGTGCTGTTTCAGCCAGGTCATCCATTGCCTTCCTGTCTGGAGACTCAGTCGTTCTTTCAATGCTAATAAACATCTGCTTTATTAACAACCCGTGTTGTTCTCTTTTCTTGTGCATTATCATAAAAGGATGTGAGTGGAGGAGAAGCGTTTGGAGTCACAGCTCTTCCAGTGACACTAATGTCACCGAAACACAATCAAGCCATCGATCTTCCCTGTCATTTTCTGGGGTTTCTCCCGGGGCAGTGCGGTCCTTCAGCCTCTGCCTGCGGACGGAACCGCTCCAGGGTGTGTTGGGCTTTGGGGGAAAACACTTCTGACAGTTTCTATTTTGTGATGGGGACTTGGAGTTTCTGCTCTAATGCAAATAATTGCTATTCTACTCCTGTTTCATTGTATGTCTCTCTCAACAGAGAGAGAGAAAACGCAGAATCTCTCCATCTGCAGCACGCTGCTGCCTTGGTGGCTCCGGAGCTGCGGGATTCAGCGGGAGGACGATCCCGTCTGCAGCGGGAGAGGAGGGACGGGCAGAGGGATGGCTCCCTTTGCACTGCGCCTCTGGGGAAAAGGAAGTTCTTTTCGTTAGAATGTTTTGTTACCCTAGGTCAATCAAATTGGGTTTGGGTGGAATCTTTCACCAGAAGGAGAATCTGGCTTTCTGTGTAAAAACCAAACTTTCAGAAGCTTTTGATGCTTGTTGAGCGAAGCCTTGTATTTCAGGGAAAACCACTTGCCTGGCCAGAGTTACCAATTATTTTTTTGCTGCCCATGTGCACCTGATCTCTTGGTGATGCAGTCATGTCCCCCTGCCTTCCCCAGAAATTGCCCCAGAGTTTCTACGTGTCTGGGGGGCTCGGCTTCCCCACGGGAACCGGGGGGGTGTGTGTTTGCAGGGGCAGGAGGGTACTCACAGCAGGCATGGGGGGTGCTGGAGTCTGGATCAACGTATTGATCCCAGCTTGTTGATTTTCTCACCTTAGCTTTGGTTCCAAGGATGCTTCCTCACTGGAGCAAACACCCCTGAAGGCTGGAAGGAGGTGGCCACTGCGGGGGCTGCCCTGGGCCCCCTTGGGCACGGCTGGTACCGAGCAGGGGTTCGGGAGTGACGGGCTGTCAGTGCTGCTCGTGAGGGAGCTTCAAGGAGCCGTTGTTCTTTCAAATTAAAACATTTAAACATTTAAATCCAAAGCTAGGACTGCAGGCTCATTTTAATTATTCCTTTTGTCTTTTGGAAATGCTTTCCCGGCGCTGATCACACAGCTGTCACAGCGACGTTACCTGCAGTCGGGTACATGACAGTGCTTTCCTATTAGCTGTCATTATTGTACAAGGAAAACTGAAAACCACTAGAGCAGATGTATTAATTTCAAAAGAAGACACTGCCGGTGAAGTTATTAAAATAAAAATATCTGAAGACTCAGATTCATTTGATTCCTAGCAAAGATCTGCTGTAAGGTTTCTTGGCAGCTGAGGTGAGTGGGTTTTTTTGGCTGTCTTGGGGAGCTGGTGCAGACCTGTCTGCCTGGCCCCGCTCTGGCAGGACGAGGATCGGTGTTCAGAAGAGTCGGTGTTGTGTTACTCGTTCCTCCTAAGTCATTTCTGTCAGCAAGATAAATATATTAGCACTACTATACTTAGTAATCTCCAGCAGTCGTGAAATCTCAGTGTCTCTGCTCTCGTTACCCGCAGGGCTTGATTCCGTGCCATTAGTGACCAAACTCTAAAAGGTGTTCAATATGAAACATGAAAGAAATCCTGAAAAACATGACATGCTTTATATTGACATTAGGAAGCCTTTTTGGTGATGACCAGCATTTTTATATCACTTGAAGCACTCTGCATTTCCAGCATCGGGCTCGTAAGTGAGGAGTAATTATCAAAATTAGAAGAGCAAAGTTACGTAAGGATGTTTTGTCG
The DNA here is from genome assembly GCA_004320125.1 of Scolopax mira. Classification (NCBI taxonomy): domain Eukaryota; kingdom Metazoa; phylum Chordata; class Aves; order Charadriiformes; family Scolopacidae; genus Scolopax; species Scolopax mira. The sequence goes on from BJBW01001175.1 coordinate 1,117,776, forward strand.
TAGAAGAATGATGCTGCTTTGTTCCCCCTCTGAAGTCACCAATATTCATCAAAAGCTGCAGAGTCGCTCCAGGTCTTTCTTAGTTTTAGCACCTGTTTGAATGGTATCATAAACTGGGTTTCTGGGACAAAAATAAGAAAGTGGGTGTATGGGAGGGAAATGCAGCGTATTCACAAAGCAAATCGGTTTTGTCACTTTTCTCCTTTTTCTGGTGTGTCTTTTGCCTGAGGTTTTCTCGCCGTGATGTTTCCTGTCGGTTTTTGCCTGCTCCCTGGCTCTGCGGGGTGAGGGCTCTGGGTGCCAGCCCGGCCGAGTTCTGGGGCAAATGGTTGTGTTTTGAGGCATCAGTTACAGTAACGGTTCTTAACATGGAGTGCTTTCAGAAAATTTTGGGTAGAATTGTTCTGGCTTAATGTCCATTTAACTCATTCGCCAGCTTTAAAGCTGTAGCTGAAGAGTTTACTTTTAAGACTTGAAAAACCTACCTGTTTAGGGTTCCAAATACTTATCAAAATACTTTGTCTTTCCTGGGTGGATTCAATGGATGCTTTTTTAGCTGCCTCCCTTGGCGAGGTTTCAGCAGGCAGTTCCTGGGCTCTGGCACAGCAGCAATGGTGTTTGTTTTTTATGAAAGAATACACAAAATAGAAAATCAAGAGTTCTACGGGCAAAGGCAGGATGGAGTTATTTGCCATTTACTGTCCAGCAAGGTACAGTTAATTACACAGGCCTCTTTCACATCTAATCTCCTGAAATATAGAATGTAATTTTCTTTTCATTTGTATTTGCAGCATTGGTTTGGAAATAAATACATGCAATATGTTTTCTGAGAGTTCCAGAAGTATTGTAGAAAGGGCAAACCAAATTGATTTAATCACAGAGATTGTTAAGGGCTCTATTTTTTTAATGGAATGCGCTGTGATTGCTGCTGCTAACGGAAGATTTTCATTTTTTTAAGTTGCTATTCAAAGAGAATATGCATGTCCTGAGAATAAATGACAAAATTTAAATAAAAAAAAAAATCCAACAAACAAGTCATAGGAGGAAAAGATTCTTGTATGAGAAAAGTTTGTATAAGGAGAACGGAGCATATGATAAAATTACTAGGAAACACAAATGTTCAGACTTTAAGTGTTTACTTAAAGGTAAGGGCAGGGGAGAGGAGAGGGTGCCTTTTCCTAGAAGCCACTGAGTTCAGGTAGAACTATTCCGATCCTGGGTGGTTTGCTTTTTGCTGTGAAGGTGACCCATGGAGTCACTGGCACTAATGGCTCATTAAGAGCCCGGAGAGGCTGGGGGAGGCTGTGTGTGCTGGTGACTGTTGCAGTGGGGTGTTGGTGGTTCCCGTGGTGGCGTTGGCTGCCGGGAGCTGAAGTGTGCCCAGGAGAGGAGAGGATGGCTTTAACAAGGGACTTATTCAGTGGCTACAGGTAGATTCCATTAGACTGGAAGAAATGGAAATAATTAAAGCTTTTAATATCCTATTATCCAGGTTTCCGCTTTAGCATCATTATACAGGACAGGCTGCACTTTGACAAGGACCGTTTTCTGCTTCCTTTCTTTTCCCCCATTACATTAACTGAGTGGCAGAACATGAACAGCTCTTTATGTAAAAATTGCTGCCTCATATTGTTTGCTTTTAAATTCCTTGGCCGAAGCTTTGTTTTCCCAGACTAGGCAGTGGGAATTGTCTTTGTTAAGTCCTCATTTCAGGGTTGGTGTTTCGGGCTTTTTTTAATGCAAAAAGATTCCCCTTGCTCCCCTGCAGGTGAGATTCCTAAGGTAAGGAATACTAGCTGGAGCACGAGGGGCAGGAGGCTCCATGGAGTGGTGGTGTTGGCTCTGTTTCTGTACTACGGGAGAGCAAAGTGTGAACAAAGTTCAGAGACCATTTTCTTAAAAATTAACATTGGGGGGAAAAATTAAGCTTGGGGATGGAAAGTCAAAGTGAACCAGAAAAGGTGTTTGGAATACTGGCAGCATGGAAACATTTTCAGTGTCTGAGTGAAGGGTGCAGCTTAGGTTGTGACAGAAACCCACGGTCAGATCCCACCAGAGGCTCCATCTGTCCCTCAGCAGAGACAATCAAGGGGGGATTTAATTTGAGCGGTGCCTGAAATGACAGAGCGGTGATTGAGAAATGAGCAAGTGGACACTTGAATGAGTGGACACTCATTCATGGATTGCCTGGGCATTTGTGCTAATCCTGATTGTGATGGCTGTAAGTAGATTCTGGTTTCTTTTCACATCTTTGCATAAAAATATAAATATTTAAAGGATAGAGCTATTAGAGGATAGCATATGTGTCTGTGAAGAGCCTCTGATGATGTTTAAATGCCAACATGAACTTGAGGTGGTTTCTGAAGTGTAAAAGTCAGTTATTATGAGGGCTCTTCATTGGTGGGATCATTATTCTTTTCAAATTGTTCAGGAAAAAAAAATCCAAGAAACTCCAGTGTAAAATTAAGGGAATGCTATTTTATATTCAAGGGAAGGTTTGGAAATCATTGGTTGTTTCTCTGGGCTTGATTTTCACAGCTGCTGAGATGGGAGCTTTACCCGATGTTACGGGGCAGAGCAAGCCCAGTGCTTTCTCATTTCCTGTTCTTACAGAGCGTGGGTATCAAAGTTGACATCTGCTGTGTACCTACAGGGGCGTTTTGCTGGTGGGAACACTTGCTTACAAAAATGGAGACTTTTGTCCTAATGCACGTTCTGAATTGTCTGATACCCATAAACCTGCGAGTGTTGGACTTTGTCTGGGCAGGGCTGATGAAAATTTGAATATGGTCATTTTCTTCTGGGAGTTGTTTTGGTTTTTTTTTTCTCTGCTCTGCTGCTATTTCTTATGTTAGTACACGGACATCTGCCTTGGGTCTTCAGGTGCTGTTTTCTGCATATGGAGATGTCTATATATCTGCAAATGTCCATCAAATTTGGAGTCTGTATTAAGCAAGGAAATGAAGATATGGAAATGAAGATATGCAAATGAAACTTTAAGAATTAACCATGCCAATTTATAATAAATGACTAAATAGCACAAAGGAATCAAGAAATACAGTCAACTTTGCTCAAACTGAAATTGAGTATGTTAAAATATGCAATGTAATTAAAATGTCATCTTAATGTGAGAAAATATTAGAGATTTATATCTTACACATCCAGGGCAAGATTCTGGTTGGGTGGTGATCCAAGGAGCTCGCTCAGGTATTCCCTTTCAGGGAAATATGACTCCAGCTTTGCTCTGGTGAGGACCATTTGATGCAAACGATGCAGAATTGTGTGTTCACATTTGGTGTGTTCGTGTTATGGGTTGGTGTGATTCCCGATGCCCGTGTAACACATCGGGGCACACAACCTGGCCACAGGCAGATGCAGCTGAAGAAGAAGCTTCCTTAATGTATCTGAGCTACAGCATCTTACTCCTGAATTACGGTCCCTCTGGTGTTCCAGCGGTGAAGACTTCTCTGGCTACCAGTTCTGCTGGGTTGTGTTGTGGCTTAGTGATGTGCACAACGGCTGGCTGGGGACTAGGGGAGGTCTTTGACCTCAGGCAAATGGAATTTAATCTCTGGCCCTTGGAGGTTTCCGTTAGAATCAGAGTGGCTTCTGCCTTACCTCAGTGTGCCTGCTGATTGTTGGGGAATTGGCTTACCTTATTAATGTGTGCTCAGCAGCTTGGGTGTCACACGTCTCAAACTGCCTGGGGTGGGGTTTTCTTATAGATAACGTTAGTCTTTTGCAGCCTGAAAAAAGTACTCGGCAGTGCATGGTCTTGTCCTTTCAAAATTTCTTGACATTAATTATGGCAGTGACTTTTGCAGCTGTTGACAAAGTCCTGACCAAGCAGGGACCTGTGTAGATGTTCAGCTTTATGCACTGGCTGTCATCACATTACCTTGAAGAAGTAGAATAACAGTATAAAAGGTTAGTGCTGGTGCCAGTTTTGAAGTCATTTGGTGCTTGCATTTGTACTTCCCTGCTCGTCCCCCAAGGAGTCTGGGGCTGTAAATCCTATTGCTTTTGCCGCAAATTTTTGCGACTGGGTCCACAGGAGAGAGATAATGTACTTGAAAATATGTTCCTTTTTAATTGGGATGTAAGAATAGGAACCTTTTTTATGTGCATCTATAATTTTGTAGAAGCTCCAAGCTCAGGGTAGTTAAACTTGTAATATACACTGAGAATTGTTGCCTTTATGCACATGCGTCGAGCTAAAATCTGATTACCAATACATTAACAAAAATGGCTTCAATTGCCAATAAAAAGAGTGGGAAGGCTCTGTACGACTCCATCCTTTTGTTTAATGCAGGGTACTCTCCTTCACCTTGTATATAGGGTCAGCTCTCACCTCAGTTGTCCCACTGCAGGCTCTGAAGAGGGAAATGCCTGAAATGAATTTCCTGAAGGCAGAGATTGCCCGCTGGTAAGAGTGATGAATTCTGTACTGAACGATGAGTCATTGCCACCGTTCACTTGTCTCCCCTCAGCTGAGCCTTTCTCGTGTCTCCCCCAAGGTTAGCAGCATCTCCAGGTCGGTCCTTTTGTCCCCGACAAGGTGTAAGTCGGGGGGAGCTCTCTCCGTGGGACACGGGGTGGGTTTGTTCGAATAATCCCGCCGTTCCCGTTCCGTGCAGGGAGCCCCGTGCTGGGTTGCTCTGGCGATGTCTGCTACAGAATAGAGCCACCTGGTGATTTGTGAGCTGCACTGCTGGGGGGAACCACCTTCGGCAGCAACCCCAGGGCTCTGCCCGTCCACCTGCTGCGGGGTCCCCCTGTGAATAGATGCATTCAGATTGTGGCATCTCTTCTTTCCATTTGAGGCTGCATATTGATAACTGTCCATCTGCATCCGTTCCATTCCAGAGTTCTTAGCTCTAAATGCAAGCTTTAATTACTCATCTTGTGTGATCAATCGGACCCTCACTCTTCTAGAAAAGCCCCCCATGGCCATGCCTTACACCAGACTGCTATACAGAGAGCAAAGAGGACATGAAAAGAATTCCAGAGCAACACTAGCAAATCTGAAAAGTTGGTGGCTTTTTTAGCACTGTGAACTTTGCTCTTAGGACCAAATTAGCTTTGCCTTCCTAAAAACCTCACCTTTCTGCCATTACAGCTGGTCAAATTATGCCCAATAGGCAGCTGACTATAACATAGTAATAGTGTTTTTTCATCCTTGAATGTTGAAACCAAATATTTTCATTTTTTTCTGCCTCTCTCCTGCTTGGTCCCTTGAATATCTGCTGTTGGACAGGGCTGGTCTCTTTGGGACGATGGGACTTTGTCTCTTTGATTGTTTGGGGACAGGGTACCAAAGTGTTTGCACCCCTAAGGGGCTGAGCTGGGTTTGGGTCCTGTATCAGCCTGGACAACTGGCCAGGTCTCACGATAGTCCTGTAAATGGACAATAATTTTTCTTTCTACAAAAATGTGTCTAGGAGAAAAATATCAAGTATTTGTCAGCATTGAACTGATGCAGTCATGGGCCCTGCAGATGCTCTTAGAATACAGAGCTGTGGCAGTTCCCAAAGTTGGGCTTTCTGATCTCTGCAGGAATAATCCCCACAGGAGTGAAGCCATCAGGATTTATACAACTTGCAGGAACTTTAAAATAATAATAATAAAAAAGTATTTTCCAGCATTCCTTTATATCATAACCAGAGGATAAAATAGAGTGTGCAAAATTCACCACAGCTGAATTAACAGAAGAGGAGGTTGTTACATTTAAGCTATGCATTTTTCTGTAATTAAATGGGTTTCATGGAGAGAATGTTCCTTCTCGAGGAGAAAATCTCTTAATTGGCAGTTATGTAGGGTTAATGAACTACTTAAGATTACTGAGGGGGAAAAAAAAGTAGAGGGGAAAAGCCCCCTAAACCCCCCAAAAGCCGTGATGTCAGAACTCAGCCAAGTGGTTACCAGAGAGAGCTGTAACCAACGCGCGATGAGACGAGCCCGACGCTGAGGGAAGGCGTTCGCTGCGGGGAGAGCAGTTGGCTTCGGAAGGAAGGCTCAGGGAGAGCCAGGCGTGTTCAGGAGGCCATAACTACCAAAATCTTAAATAAATAAAAGGCAGGGGGTACGGATCTGGAAGGAGATGGTGGGTCTGATTATTTCCTTTTTTACAGTGCTGCTGTGGGGAAATTGGAACAATCTCAGTTTGTGTTATTTCTGCATTTGTGAGGTTGTTCACTTAACCTGTGCGGTGACCTGGAATGCTCAGTGCCACCGAGACAGAAAGAGTAACTGAGAGACTTGCAATTTCAAGGAGGAATTTTATTGAACAGCAGCAGATTTACTTTACACTTCAGTAGTAAGTGATAAGAGAGGAATTATTCAACATGCTTTCTTATTCTGGCCCTGGGAGGTGGTGTAAATTTTGAGGGCACAGAACATAGTGCCTCGTGTCATGAAAGTGGAATCTATTTTAAAATTAAGATGAGAAGTGCCATGTTTCATAGACATTGTTTAAGTTTCTCTAGAGTTCCTCTTAGAGGAAAGTTAAAGTTTCTAAGTCATAGTAATGCCTTTTGACAAGACATTTGGACAAGAGCAGAGCGCTGCAGTGATTAAGAGGCAAAATCTGAAATTTACTTAGAAATTTCAGAGGGCAATGGGTTTTGGCAATATACATAAACACTAGTTATGATGTGTCAGTCTGTATTAGACCCTGCTTTTCCTATCTTTCCATGGGCAGATGTTGCTTTTTTCACTGGATAGGTTTGTTAAGGATTTTGGTCTGTCTTTCTGGCACCCTCAGGCTTCCCATCAACCCGACCAAAAAATGCATGTCATACAGGATTCACCTTCTCCTGTCAGATTAGATACTCCTGTGTGGTCGGCTGGAAGCTGTTTATTTCCCTCCATTTGTTTTGGGGGGTGACGTGGGGGGGGGGGGGTGTGAGGATGGCCGGGGAAGCTGAATGGACTTGATTATTGGAATTTGACTTTGTAGCTGATAAGCTCCAAGGAAACAAACAAAATGGACTGTTTTAACAAGGTAATTTCTTTGACAATTAAAATAAAAAGGCTGATTTTGGAAAAAAAACAAAAAAAAACAAAAAAAAAAAACCCCAAAAAATCAAAGGTGCCATTTGCACACTGGGTATTTCTCCAGGTGACATTCTGTGTCTGTATAATTGGTGGTCATTAGTGCTGTGTGTAGCTCTGTTCATGCAGGAGATAGTTTGGATCAAATCTTAAAATTCAAATCAGTGTTCTGCAATTCAATATTGAATACACTGCTTTGATTTTTCACTCAGAGGTGACGCATGATGGAAGCCTTTTTTCGTTAAAGAACAGACACAGTTAATAGACCTTCAGTACGACACTAAAACATCAGTGTGATTTAGCCAATTTGCTTGTTAAGGGGAGGAAATTGGGAAATCTCTTTTGGTGAGTCTGTTGGAAGGCCGTGTGCTGCTGTTTCTGGTGAGCCTTGTGAGGATGTAGACTTTAAATTGTTTTAATGAACCCTCAGCTCCAACACCCCCTTGGTTCGTCAGGCTCCAGCCGCCTTCTGCAGGAGGTGTGTGATCCATCAGACCAAGCACATACCTTCTGATCTTGGGGAGCTGTTAGCCTGGTGTTTGAACAGGCTGGAGCAGCCTTAATATATTTCGATATTTTCTAAAGATGTTTTCAGATTTTTCAGAAAGAGAAAACTTTAAAGGCTGATAGTTTTCATCTTGTGGATGTTAAGTAGGTTGCACATTTTTTATTAATACAGTGTGCTCATATCAATGCTAATACATTTTATCTGGCATTTCCAGGTGTATGTAGAGAATCCCATGAATGCTGACTTGCCTGGGCATCTTTGCCTTTGTATACAAACCCCAAAATTGGGAATAGTAAGTGGTAGACACACATCTTCTCTATCCATCTACCCACTGCTCCCTCCAGGTTCTGAAAGGCTAAGGATACACATACTTTGTTAACTCAAAAATGCATGATGTTTTGAATTAATATAAATATATACGTATGCTCAGTGTGGAAGTTAGCAATTCCATAAGGTGGAGGTTCTATAGTTTTTGAAGCTCTGTGTGCTTCTCTGCCAGCTTTATCTGCAGAAGAGTTAGGTGACCTCGGAGAAACAAGTGCTGGCATTTGGGTATGGTTTTTCGGAGCTGAGAAAGTCAAATTATAGAACAACACGGAACAACATGTAACGTGCTGTGATTCAGTGCATATTAGTTTGTAATTACCTCTGAGAAACCACTCCTAATATGAATTAAAAAATACTTTAAAAATGTTTTATTATATTTAGTTCTCTGTAGTGCATAATGCTTGCAAAGGTTAATTGGTTTCTGTAATGCTTGAAACTACAGTCCATGATACATCTACGAGTCTGAGATAGCACGGGAGCTGCAAAATGTTCACACCAGCTTCGCCAGGGGTCTGATTGCTAATTTGAATGCCTCAACCATCAAAAGACGTATGGAATAACTGAGTTTAACTGGGAATCTCTCTAGAGCAGAACTGGGCAATGGAACCAAACTAGGTCGGGTAGTTTTCATTCTATGGAGGCAGAGTTGTTACCAAAGTAATTTTGCTAAGAACAAAGTCCCCAACTTCAAAAACTTGGGAACACAGCAGAAAAGAATGGTGCTTTCATCCAGGTCATGTATTTTTACATTTTTCCCTATTTAATAAGCTAAAGCCTGGAGATGTAGAATTTGGTGCATGTATTAGGCAAGTCTTTGGAGTTACTGTAGGTCTTCAAAACACAAGGGGTTTGGTTTCAGTGTTATTTTTTTTCTTTAACACTCCTTCACATCTAAAGGTTGTGCTTCCAAATCCCCACTGAAAGCCAAGAGAAACTTTGATCATAGAGAGGGAGCATTGGCAGGGGTGTTTGCCAAGGGAGCAGAGTGGGCGTTCTCCTGTGGAGCACGGAAATGAATGCCCAAGAATATTCAGGGGACAGGCTTTTTTCTGTCCTGATTAAATGGGGAAACCCAGCACACCAGCCTCCAAATTGCAATACCTTTAGATAAAAGTTAATAATGTATGTGCCTGGAATACACTGGGACGCTCTCCTCTCCACTTACCCGATACAGCTGAGATCAGAGTCCTGGCTGGTACCTCTGCTGGTTTGAGGACCCTTCTAAATTAGGACAATTTCTCTACCTTTTCTTCAGGAGAAACTGCTCTGCTTCAGGTTAAGGCAATGGTTTTCACCTGTTCACTTGCCCTGTAATGCTTAAACCTTACACAATAATGCAACTTCAAGCTGTTGGAGTAGCTGGTTGGCTTGCTCTGAATTTAGGACCTGATTCTTCTAATGGCTCTGTCTGTCCCATTTCAGTGGGATTTCTGAGCTAGAGTAGGGCTGGGAATAAGCCTGTGGGACGTTCATCCAGAGTGGTGAATTTTTGCAAGAATCTTTGTAAATATTGGGCACGTCTGCATCCTTTCTTCCCAAACTTAAATGGCACCAAGTTTGGGTTTGCCATGTGTTGTAAGGGAGTTGCAGTTCTTCACCGAGGTGCTTGTATGGCTCCACCAACAGAAGGATTTGTTCAAAACTGAAGTTGGGAGGCCAGAGACACTCAGTAGGATGTGCAGTACTCGTTTGGGCTCTGAGATAGCAGGGGAACAAAGCCAGAGATTTCCAGGACTGCCCAGGCGTGAAGGCTGCTATTAAAGGAGAAGTGCCCGAGTGTGACTGCCTTTGGTCCAAGGTTGGTGCAGATCTGGTGGAACTGACAGCCATTTAATAGGAAGCAATCATCTTTGATTCTATGTGGCTATTTCTTTGCTTCTTTTATCTTAAAGTAATTTAGACAAGAATTACATGAGTAACAAGCATGCACTTACCAGTGTTTAACACGACCTCAAAGGCACAGGTCAGCGTTTGTATCTGCAATCTCAAAAAGGATCTTGAACTGTCACTGTGTCTGTGAGTGCTGTATGAAATGTCCTAATATCAGCCAGGAATTACAACCTACTCCTATCTAGGCTTAGGTCTACTTTTGGAGCTGTTTGTTTCCTCTGACCTGAAGAGCCACATCTTCTCAATCGAGACGGGCACCAGCAGTGAATCGATTCTTGCTCTGAGGGAGGTGTCTATTCCTGGGAACTTTTAGGCAAAAGTCACCTGCTGCAGATGTGATTCTTGCACGGGGTTCTACATTGTCTGCAAATCTGAACTTAAAGGCACCTCTAGGCAGTTCTTTTATAGTGAAAAAGACTTAACTGGGAAAAATGTGCTAAACTTGCCTGAATTGGGGGAATGACTTCATTATTTTCACCATTCTCATGCCATCATTATGATCTAATGTTTTCCATTCATAGATGAGAGCAGGAGCCTTGCCCCTGACCTCTGTCAGCATATATTATAAAGGCTGCTTTTATAATACACTCCTCAGGAAGACGTCCTTCTCTTCCAAGCTGCTCTTTGCTGGCACTTCAGGGGAATGTTATAGATTCCCATGAAACTTATCAAAGGGATGTGGTAACCCCACTGTCGGGGAATGCGTGAGCCACTGGTGAGCATGGATTGAATAGTGCCTTCATTATTAGATAAACACTGGAAAATAATATGAGTAAGAAAACAGTTGTATAAAATCAATCATTGCTGGGTCCCCTTGTAATAGGCAAAACATTCACCAATCAGAGGTAGGATTTGGAGAAAAGGAAGCTTTGATGATGAGCAGCACAGGATGGAGGTGTTGAGCTCTCATTGGCAGTAGGTGCTGGTCCATCCCAGAGGGTCTGTAGAGAGGTAAATGGGAACAGAAATGCTATAACAGAAAATAGGTTACCACACCTATTTTGAAGCAATGGACACAGCTTGTTTCTGCTTCCAGCTGTGTAATTTTTAGCTATTAGCATATAATTGAATATTGCAGAACTTTATGGAGCAACAAAAGGAGCAGCAGACGGGTACTGACCATCACCTGAGACCAAGAGCAGGCAGAGGGTCTAGGCTGCACCTACATTCAGCAACAGGAATCTGAATGTTCCCTGTCAGTAAGTTGTTGGAAGAGTGGCCAAAGCTGGTTGGGTAATGCATGAATCTGGGCTGTGTTGAGGATGTCCTATTGTTACTGGTTTAGGTTTTTTTCATGAATGTGGTGTCAGTTAATCTTAGCTATATATAACCTTGGGAAAATATATATAACCTTGGGAAAAAACTTTATACACCACCTCTGAGTTTAACCAACTTTTGTAATATGGGAAATATATTCTTTCTTTCATAGAAATATTGTGAAATAACTTTTTTTTTTTAATACAGCAGTTAAAAAGGTATAAACCATTTCCATGTTTCGTTGGCATTAATTATTTTGTGAGAATATAAGAATGCAATATGAGTAATGAATCAGGGATTGTATTGACCAGCCTGTCACTGTGATGACTTATTAAAATCTAGGATATTTTATCATTCTCTTAAATTGGATTCAAAATCTATACATAGCTAAGGATATAGTTATTAAAGATTGAGCTAGCAATACTGGTGCACCTGAACAGCAGATGTGCTGGTGGTCACAGACCTATGGAGAAGTCGGGACTGGATGTCACCTGTGGAGATTGTGTAGTTTCTTCTGACGTGTACATGGAATTTTGTGTTTCAGTGTGAGTGAGGTAGGGGCCGTCGGGCTGTGGTGGAGCAGCCGGGGATGCTGAGAGCCCTCCGGGGTCCTGAGGTCGGCATTTGCATCGTTTCGGTTTTGCTTTGCTGGTTCCACTTCTTTAATCCATTATTTCCTCCAGACAGTTCTAGTCACAGACTAGGTGCGTTTGATGGCCTGGGCTGTCAATATTGAGTGTCAAGACACCAGTAATAGTAACTTTTTCACTAAGCTCTGCATTTCTTGGAAAAGATTTTCTATTGTGGCAGAAGTGCTGGCCATGGCAAATCCTGCTTCGGTAAGTCAGAATGAAGTTACTGTGGAGTAAATCTCATTTAATGCTTTGAAACGTAAGAGCACATTCCTATTTTGATACATACAGACAATAAATCAAGTCTCACGAAGCTGTTATCTGTCTAAGAATAGCAAAGTACAAAGAGAACCAAAATGAATTCATATTGCATATAGATTTAAGTGTTAGCCCTTTCTGATATCCAGGATCTTTTTTCCTTTACAGAATAATGAGTTCTCACAATTTCACAATAATCGGTTATTATTCCAGAAGACCAGCAATACTACTTATAGCTCCTCACGAACTGGTTTGTTACGTTTGTTTCCCTTTCCCTTGCTGGCTTTATGCTTTGACCCAGAAAATCTGGGGCAAGAACTGTCTCCTTGGGTAACTGTAATGCACCCGGCACTTGTTTTTTTATTGTTACTGGTGATATAAGCAACACCCTTTGCTTAGCTGGTTGTTCACCTACATAGGAAATTTCTTCTTTATTAAAGCTCTTGAGATAATTCTTTGTCTCAGTTGTCTCCAGGCTCAGTGGCAGCTGTGGGGGGCTCCCAGTAAGGGCTGTGCTCAGGCTCAGGCTCTTGGGCTTGGCTTTTAGCACCATCTGGAATTTTCCGTGGTGCTTGAGGTGGCCTTTAGCTAAGGTGGCATCTCCATCCTTGAGAGCGGGAATTGGGTTAGATGCTGGTTTTTCAACAGGAGCAAACCAGGTCTAAATTCTCATGTGTTTAAATTCCCTGTATTGGAGTCAGTTGGTGCCTCACCAAGTATTTAAAAGTCGTGCCAAGGAAGACACCAAGCAGTTTAATGTTACAAACACTTGGATGCCAACGTCATGGTAACCAAGCCCGTTTTGATACCCTGCGTGCTGAGATCTTTGTAGGTCTTTTCTCTTTCTGCTTTACATAGTTCAAGTAGAAAGAAGAACACAAAAGAAAGATTTGACAAAATTAACATCTCATATTAACAGTAGGGTAGGGATATGTTGTCCTCCATGGCATCATCTGCTGCTGACATTCAGGCAGTTCTAATTACTTTAATGACTCCCGTAGGTCCCCTCTCTAACTACTGAATGGTGCCTGAGGATGCTCTTCATAGGTGGGAGAACAGAGCTGGGGAGCAACCAGAGAATGAGCTACTTACTCTTCTCACAGGCAAAAAATATGGTGTACTGAGGGTCTATGGAGTTATTGGGCCAGACACTTCCCTCTCTCTTCGCCAGTCGTGCCTTCTCATTCTGCTTCTGGGGAGTGCTTACATCTTTGAATTACTTTGGATTTCAGAATCAATGCAAGCTCTCTCCTGTCTTCTGTTCATTTCTTTTTTTTATATATATATATATATATACACACACATATATATATATGTATGTATATATACCTTTTTTAGCAAGTTTAATCTTCACAGAATACTTTTTTGGTGGAATTAGGCTGTAAAGTTTTGCTGTCAAACTACATGAAATGTCTCAATTTCTCATCCCATTTTTATATGGTGAGATACAAACACCTGAGATTATTTGATTGTTCCATCTGGTAGGAGAAGATTGGCATGTTTTCTTGGAATCACAGCTACTGAGGTTTGACTTACCTCCTTTTCTGTAATCTTAGACAGTGCTCACTTTCTTGAGATGCACCTCCATAATGGAATTGTACATTATTATTGGTGTTCTTTGATACAAAAGAAATTCAATACCTCCAGGGCTATAAATATCATCGATTCACTGCAAACAGGGAAAGATACTGCAATATTTTTTAGATTATTAAGACTTTTCCATTTACTCTCTGATGGGGAAGAGTTATGAATTTGGTAATCATTATGCCCTAGGTGACTTAGGTTAAGCAATCAAGACCTCTCTTTAAAACATAATTATGAGGGTTTTCAAAATTTAATTTTTTTTTCCTTTTTCAAAGTATTATCCTTTAATGCCTTGAGCATTTTTTGTTTACTGTTTTGAAGTACTGCTCCTGTGGCCCATGTTCCAATAGAGGGAAGTCTTAGTAGCTGTATGGCAGATTGTATTTCTTACCCCAAAGCTTTTATGGAATTATTGAGCACTTCAAGATGTTGTAGTATGAATCCAAGCTTGCAATAAATGTATGGATTTCTTTTTCCTTACTGGATGACTAGGATGAAAAGTCTGTCTTCTCCATGTGGATTTTGGGTTCTTGACTGGCTCGCTTTAAAAAAAGAAGAAAAAAATTAGAGAAAAGGAGGGGAGAAACTAAAGCTTCCTGGAGATTGGTAACAGAACTGGTGGGGCTGAGTCACTTCCCATCACATCTGCTGTATGCCTGGTGGTACCTCTCCAGCCAGATACACTTCTGTAAGCAGAAGTTCAAACGTGGAGCGAACACAACCAGCAGTTGTGAGAGGTGTGCTGTAAAGCCACCAGCCTTGTTTGCTTTTAGAAGTTCCACAAAGTTTTTCTGTGGTGGGTGTGAAGCAGGAGTTAAAGCACATTAAATGGTGTGTGGATGTTGATATTCAGGAGAAAAACAGCTTCAAAGCTAAAACCCGGGGTCATGACGGTGCTCTCTCATGCGAGTGTTTGTACTGGGGATTAATGTGCTGGGACTCTGCGTGGTGACTGCACCCCATTAGTGCATTTGCCTCAACTTCCCTGAAGGTCCTTATGTTGAGGTGGTCTTTGGTCCTGCCCCTGCAGACGTAAAGCCCTGTCTTTCCTTGGACGGACCTTGCTCGGCAGATGCGGCGCTGTGTCCCCCTTACCTCTCAATTGCTTAACGAACCTTTCAAATTGCCTCATCAGTCCCAGTTAGAAAGGTAAAGTCCCATGGCCTGTTTTAATATTTAAAATGAGAAACCAGTGTTCATTGCTGACGCTTCATTTCCTGCAGAAGGATGTGCCTCGGAGCCCCTTCTTCTGCTGGACTGACCTGGTGTGCCTGAGGATGGCTCCACTCCGGCAGCCCTGTTCCTGCTTTGGGCTGATGGGGTTAAAAGAAGATCATCCAGAATGTGATGATGATTCAATATTTATGGTTTTTATCCATTGCAGGATAAATGTATTCTCAGCAGGATATTTGGGGGTAGAGAGGGACAGTGAAAACACTCTGCTCTCTTGTATTTCTAATAGGTTGGGTAATGCTCAGTGGAAATGGTATCTTCAGTTTTCCTGGTACAGAGTACTCTGTGCTATAAAGGCAATTAATTGCCTGTCTGATGTGCTTTACTGTACATCAAAATCTGCTGTTTAATTGTGAGTATGAAACTGTGACTGCACAAAGGATCAATTTTTGATTTCCTGAGATAGTTAATGAAAGAATGTGTTATGAATAGGAAAATAAGCCTGCAGTCAAGTTGAGCGTTTTATTTCCTATTTTAAAGTAATTGTCAAAGTTATGAAAATATTTATGCAGCAACTAGTGTTTTAGTTGTCTGATTACATAAAAAATTGTGAATCTGTAGAATTTAATAGTAGAGAATGAGCTTTTTTTCCCCCGAAGAGATCTAGCAGCTTTAGACACATTTTCCAATTAATCTAATAGAGAACACGAGATACTGACACCAACTCAAAACAGGCATCCAATTTAGGAGTCTGTTGGGAGCCCAAGGTCTTTCGACAGTCCATGAAGTTTCCAGAGGACTCTGAGTCATCCTTCAGGGACCACAGTATTTGGGTGGAAGTTGGGGTTCCTGCCCGTGCCTGAACATCACACCCCGTACAAAGTTGTGATGATCTTGTGTGTGCCTGAAGCCGCTGCTTCTTCAGGCTTTGTGGCATTTTAGCTGGTGGTTTGCAATAAAACAAACATTATTAGAGCATGATAGTTAAATCGGAAAAAAAAATTTGATATATGACAGTCTGTTCTATAAAACTGAAGGCTACGTTATAATGGGATTTCACAAGAAACTCGTGCGTGATGCACTAAGGATTAATTTGCTTCTAGGTTTGAGGATAGAACAGTTCCAAAATTATTAATAAGAATTGAGGGGAAAAATATGATTTGTAACTGCTTTATGATCTAAGTTTGAAGGAGAATGAAATCCTTTGTTCTTTTTATTTGTTCTTTTTCTGTTGGTATAAATCTGTGGATGATTAGCCAGCATTGAACTAGAACTTGATAGAGTTGGTTTGACCCAGAGAAGCATGAGTCAATGGTGGAGTAAACTGAAAGCACTGAAACAACTCAGGGATGTTTATTACTATCTGGAAAAGAAAATATAGGTGTTTATCCAATTAAAACTCCAAAAATAAACAAGCACTTTAGGCACAATCTCATTATGGAGTGTGAATTTGGTAGAGGTGGCAGGAGTTGGAGATGTTGCAGGGAATTGGTGGCAGGGTGCGAGAAGTCCACATCTGTGTCCTGGGTATGGGGCAGCACCCACCACGGTGAGTTTCTCCTTCATCCCTCCCTTTCATCAGAGCATCCTGAAATAGCATGAAACACAATTAAATAATCTTGAATTACTGTTATTTTAGTGCCGCTACTGGCACCATTTGAGACAGATGAAATAGTTTCTAATTTTTCTGGTTAATGTTGTCCTTTTAATTCCTCTTGCATCGAAGCCTGTTCTACATAAAATAGCTCTAGAGGAGGGTGGTGCTGCATGATGAGGTATTGCAGAGCTTTGGATACTTCATCTGAAAATCTTTAAGGAGGAAAGAATTTTTTATTTTTTTTTTAGCTTCTCTGTAGGGGCAATTTCTGCCATAGAAAAGTCCTATTTTTAAGAAATAATAGCATATATCTATACTAATACTACCCTATTTGCAAATGTTTTTTCACAGACTGGTTCTTTGCAGTTATTGCTGTCTCCCAAAGAGTGGCTCAATTACAGAGGATAAACTGGCAAAATTCATTTTTAATGTGATTAACTTTGGCACGAGTTTGATTCTTCAGCAGCGAAGCGAGCACCTGTGGACTCAGGGGATGCGTGTCTCAGCAACACAGTTTCAAAGTTTAGTTCTCCCTTTCCTCCCTGAAAAACGGGGGAATCGGTTTAATTCTAAGGATCAGAGTTTTTCTGGGATGATTTTTGCGCTCTTTGTTTCCTGTTTTCCCTGTCCTCTTGGGTTTGGTGACAGCACAGGGGTCCATGTCTTGGGCCCACTTTTGGGGGCAAGCCTCACTAATGTCCCAGGTGCCTGCAGGTGAATTTAGGTGCCGTGGCCACCAAATGCCATTCGGACTCCTCTGGATAGTGCTGTGGCTTCCGAATGAATTGATGCATCCTTCCCAGGCTTTGGCCACATGCTGCAGAGCCAGGCTTGGCTCATCTCCCATAGATGTGAACAAAGGGTTGCAGTATTGTGTCTGCCTAATACTCTCAAAAATAGGCTTTTTTTGTGTGTCTGTGTGTGTAATGAAGCGAAGTGGTGTATAGCAGAGACTTTATGATGGTTGTCTAGACAGGATGATCTCTATCCATAAAGATAAGTTCCTTTTTACCAATTAAAAAAAAAAAAAAGATAAACCCTGTGTTTTGCTTCAGCAGTACCTAAGAGTAATGCTGTTCTCACGCTTGGTTGCTCAACTGTTACGGTGATGTTGGGGATATTATTGAACAAGACTGAAGTAAGTACCAATGGAGGATTAGCCAGTTCAGCTTAATAACCCAGAGTTCCGTATTTGGGTGGAAACAGGCATTCGCAGTTCTTTTAGGAGAAACAAGTAAATTAGATTTTTATTAAGAGATTCGTCTGTGTCAATAGTTATGTCCTACAAGATTTGATGTGGTAGCAGAGACTAGTTCTTATCACACCCAGCTCTGGAAGCTCTGCCTGGTCTTACCAGCCCCAGCAAACCTGTCCGTCGTGGAGGGGACCCACTTTCAGCTTCCCTCCAAGTAATTAGTACAGCCCGATGCTGCTGGCTTTGGAAGGAGCAAGAAAATGAGCCTCTTCTTTTTCTCCTCATAAGAAAAGCTGTTAAATACTTAAATGCCGGATATTCTTTTTTCATCTCCCTGTGAAGTGCCTCAGGGCAAGGTTACAGTAATTGTATGTTGTGTTGCCTGGCTGTACAGAGTCCTGGTATAATTTGGCTCATTTTTGTAGCATTTATCTCTGGGGATCGGTGGGAGCAGCGGGGGGAGGATGTGGGCACATTGTTCCGAAGGGAACTGCTCTGTGTCCGCGTTCCTGGGGAGGATATCTTCATCTCCTCCAGGTGCAGTGGTTTTTCCCTCTCTGTTTTTGTGGGTTTTTGTTGTGGGTTTTTTTTTTTTTTTTAAAAAAAAAAAAACCCGCAATGTTGAAAAATTAACATTTCTTAAGGCAAAAAGGAAATATTTTTGTAGGTTAAGGAGAAAATTGTGGGTTTGTTGCTGTTGAGAAGTTTTTTCCCTGGAGGAGTATGTGGCACATGGCACCGATCCCCGGGGATGCTGCGGTTCTGCCCTCATCCCTCCTTGGCCCTGCTTCTCTTGCTCATTCTGGTCAACCTGACCCATTTCTGACCAGAAGTCTTTATCTGATTCAGGGACAAATTAATCAGGCATTATGTGTAAGATGTTGGTTCTTATAAAGTAGTGGAAAGTGCTCGTGTGCTTCTCAGGAGTCGGGAGTGCGTCGCTACTCCCTTTTGGGGCTTTACCTGCTCTTGGTACGGGCTGTCCTTTGGGGACTGAAGATCTTGTAGGACAGACACAAATCCCAAGTACTTTTTTTCTTAATGGTTGCTAAGCCCTTACCATTACAAACCAGGAATTTAAGGAGTTATACCAGGTTGGTTTAAGATCTATCTGTTTTCCCTCAAGTCGCTGCGGGTTCAGAGAACGGGTTAGTTTGTGCTATTTCCAGTGTAATCCTCATGGCTCTGTGTGTCCCCACCATTTCAATTGTGTTCCAGAACATCTCAGACATGGGAGCAGTTGATATGGATCCTTCCTCTTGACCCTGACCACGTTTGTCCCCATCAAGCCATTTCATTTCAGAGGATGATTCCCTTTTGGCGGAGGCTGAGGTGCCTGAAAGCTTTGCTTCCCCCAGTGCTTTTATCAGCTATTTCAGATGCCAGAACCCCTTTGTAGTGGTATCACTCGCTGTTCTGTGCTCCTTGGCTGAGCTAGGTGCTTTAATGGAAGGACAGCTTGAAAAATATGGGGTACAAGCAGTGGTTTTAGCTGTTACTCCAGTCGGTGGGAGCGGGTCTCCTTGTGTTCTTCTCTCCTGACCTGTTCCATCCCAGCAGCCAGAAGCAGTCGGACTTGCTTAACGTGGATCATCCAATTCGTTGCAGTTGTTAAAAACAGAGATTGTGTGGTTCCAGGTGTGCAGGCAGCAACGTTGCCTGGAAGCTGCCTTTTAGCAAAAATAAGAAATTTTTGTGAACGTGGGATGCATTAAAGATTTAAAATGCAGCCAGTCTTTTCCATGTTGTACATACACAAAGGAGCAGCAGGAGCCTTTGCTTGGGGGTCCTGTCTTTCCTCTCCGGCTGCTCTCCCGTGTCTGTCTGGTCTCCAAGCACTTTCCCTGCCCCAGCCACCCCCCCAGACCCAGCGCCCCTGGCATCTCCTGGGGACCCCTGGGTGCTGCACACAAACCCTCACTCTGAGAAGCCGGAGTGAGACCCGGCGGGTTCCCAAGGGGGGTTCAGCACCATTTGTATCCCTCCTGGACTGTAAACTCTGCTCAGATGTTGGTCATTGGCGTTCTCAGACCGAGCCCTCTGTGTTCCACACAACTTCTCCTGGTAACACTTCACGTGTAGCAGGTTCTCCGCTGGATGAGGATGTGTTTGTTCTTTCGCTTCTGAACCTGTGGTCAAGCTCTGTTGGAGGAGAAAAAGCTTGAATGTGGCACCTGAGTACTTTTTACAAAACTGTAAAGATGGGGCAAAATATTTATCATTAACATATTTTTTTAAGAACCACAACAGCTTGCGCTTGCTTTTGACACTGTTACCTGTACTCTGGGGTCTTGTCTCACTTCTGACAGCCTCAGGTGCGGTCAGGCCCCCTCTGACTTTTATTTCTTCCTGTGTAAGGCAGAGTAGTGTGTTCTGACCTCCTGTGCTGGGGAGATGGAGAGGTTGGAGCTCATCTTCTGCAGGCTGGTAGGACCACGAAGCACCACAGCAATGCTGGGAAAGGGCTCCAGAAAAATTGGTCCTGGCGACCAGCAGTGCCAAGGTCAAGGGTTGGTAGGGATTTGGTGCAGGGCTGAGCCCTTCTGACCCCAGGCAGGAGGTGGTGGCTGGGCAGGGACAGCCCTGGGGACAAGGAGAGGGTTTGGTCTGATGAGGAGGTTGGAATGGAGCAAACTTCTAGGTGCAGAGCAAGGGAGGAGACAAGTACTGAAGCCAACCAAGGTGTTAACGTGACTGAACCAAAGGAGAACACTTGTCTGGAGTTGCAGGTTTCAGCTGCTTCCAGTCATGGTTTCCTCTAATGACATGTTTCCCAGCTCCACCAGGGGCATGAGGCCGTTCCCGAGGGACCCGTGGGCAGCTCCTGATGAATTACAGCCCTGCGAGGCCTCTTAGCTTCTCTTTAATTTGTTTTTCTTTTGTAAGGTAAATTTCCTTTGGTTTTGTACAGTGGCAGAAATGAATTTTTTTCCACTGTGTGCAGAGCATTATTTTATGAAGTCTCTAAGAGGATTGGAGTATCAAAGCTCTGGATAAATCTTGCATTTGAATTTTTGTGACTTCTTCACAAATGTATCATTATTCATTTTCACCTTTACGGGTGTTACTTTCTGTATGAAATGCAGAATAACCAGCTGCTAAGTGAGTTTCAAATGGAGCTTTTCATTTTCTTCTGAGGAAATAACAGGAGCTGTGGTGGTAATAGATCATCTGTACAGGAGGCAAATCTTTTTTTTATGAGCATGGTATTTTGATGGCATGTGCCAAAATTATATAAAAATAGGAATACATATTGCAGATAATTAGTTCTGAGGTTTTGTTTTGTTTTGTTTTTGATTGCACTAAACTCTTTCTAACTTCTACATGGGCAGAGATTAAGAGATGCTGCTGTAGATTGATTTTCACCCAAATGGGTACAAACAAATTGTCAGATCACAGGATTTATCAAGAAGGGTGGATGTAGAACAGAGAAAACACGAGCCAGGTTTTGAAAGCAACTCTGCCCAACTCCAGCTGCCTTCAGCCCCTTCAGAGTGTGTTGGGCACCCACCAGCTCCTGGAGCCAAAATGAGAACTGGTTTTTGTGAATATTTGTCCCCCTGACCCATCTCTAAGCCTGTCCTGTTGCTTCTGTGCTCTCCCCAAGCCCCTCAGCCACCTCTAGCAGCTCCAAATTCCCATTTCCTTTGTTTTCTCTGAGGGATAGAGGGTCCGGTGGTGGTGAATCCCTTGTGCAGCAACGCTGAGACCCGTGGGTATGTGTGTGGGTCTGGAGGAGAGCTGTCACCTTGAGAGACCAAAGGCTGAAATACACTTACAACCACTGCAAAATTTTAGAAGTCACTTGGATGCAAAACTGAAACAAATATTCTCTAGATGATGCCATTTCATGCATGTGCCCTGCTCTGACTTGCTCGTCGTAATGTTTTTTATTTGCCAAATAATGAAAAATATTATTGCCTAAGTTGAAAATGAAAATTAAATTTCTGATAGGGTATACTGGAGTAATAAAGAAAAAGAGAACATAAAAAGGATTCTTCCATGATAATTAAAAATTATAAAGTCATTACTTAAACTTGCTTTCTGAATTACAGAGAGAATTAAACTGTTTGTTTCAGAGCAGAATCCTTGTAGCATTCCTTCATTAAAATTCTACATTGTCAAAACAGATAAAAATGCATATACAATGACTAATTTTGTTCAAACCTTCCTCTGCTCTGGGCCTTATCTCTCTCCACAACAAAGCTCACCTTGAAGGGACTGAAGTAATGATAGATATTTGCTGAGCTGGAAAAAGAAAGAAGGAAAGAAAGAAGCATCTACTTTTTGCAATCTGTGTTCTTTCCCCTCCAGATACTGAGAGGAAAAGACCTGTGGGGTACTAAAGCTCTCATGTACCATAAAGTGGTATTATAATGAAAAGTATTACTTTTTATGGCATCTCCACAGTATTAGGGAAAGGCATTTTTCTATAAATGTTAATCTTTAATCTTTATAAATTGCACTCTGTAAGACTAGAAGGTCTGTAAAGCATTTGTCCCGAAGGCTTAAAAGGATAAAAATAGTATTGCAGACTTTCTCTTTTTTATTTTTTTTTCCTTTTCTTTTTTAACTGAGAAATATTAGCTTGTTTGGAGGAGAAATGCAGGAGAGCGATGGGAGCTGTTGGGCTTCCCTTCCAGGTAGCCCTTAAGCTAATGTTCAACTTTACGTATCTGTTTAAGTCCAGTTGAGTCACTGGGACTAAAGTCTGTGCTGAAATTCCGCCTGCAATAGTAGGATTAATGAGTTGAAGCCACAAATGCTGAGCTCTTCTCCCTGATTTCTGTTCGCTCTAATCTCAGGATAATTTGGGCGTACGAAATGTCCACACTAACTGATGTTAGAGGGAAGATTTTCCAGGCGATAACAAAAAATAAACAGATTTGTCAGATAATTAAAACTGGTTTATACATTTCCTGCCTTATGAGATTCTTCCTTGTTCTTCTTTCCAGTGAATTTTCTTTTATGTTTTATGCTCTCCCTCATTACACTCAGCCCTTGCTCCGGGTGCTGTTCTGAGCCTGCTGATCCTCGTTGCTGGGACGAGGCTGCCAGAGGTGGAGCCGGTGTTTTAAAATGACTGAACTGGGTTGCACCCTGAATTCAGACCTTAATATGAAAGTTTTACTGTGGTATCAGCTTGTCTCTTGTGCGTGGATTTGTAAAAGTCTGGATGTGGGACTTGCTTTTCCAGCTGGTGAACAAGAGCTTGATTAAACCTAAATTGGGAGCATTAACAAATCGCTGCTGGAAGTTGTGATAAGCATCAGCAATTTCCAGTTCTGTTGAACTTTTTAAAATTGGTGAGTCATTCTGAAAAATACGCATTAACAGCATATTAATACTTGTTATCTGTTTATCAATGAAACCTCACTATAATAAAATATTTGGGATACATAGTTATAATTTATAATAAAAATTTGTCCAATGCAGTCTAATCATTTTAAAAAGCAAAGCTTTCCCAGAAGTTTTCTCTCTGCCTAATGTGTCTTTTTTTGTCTTTTTTTCTTTTTTCCCCCTCTAGGTAAGTGTCTCCATTCTGAAACTGCAGGAGAATTCTCTGAATGCCAAAAGGTTGGATGCCTGTTGAACAAGTAAAGCTCCCTTCAGTTTTGGTAAAATCTGACACAGGTTTGCAGCACTTCGTAAGTTTGGAAGAACATTTTTATCTTCTTGTCATTTTTGTGCGCGTTGATGGGTGTTGGGCTCTTGAAGGAGGAGCTGGACTCGTGTGCAAAATAAACTTTTAATTCAGAGTCAGGGTTGAGGCTGACTGTAGGCAAGGACTGACTGGAGTAAAAGTGAGAATCGCCTCCCAGCAGGAAGTCCTTTGCTGTGATGTGTGGTGATTTTTTAATTTAATTTTTTTTTTAACTTGAGACACTAGTTTATACAGTTGTGAAGATGACTACAAAGTCACACTAACTGTTAAATTGTGTGTGAATGTGTACACAGGCTGAATGAAACAGTCTTGTTCATTTCAATAGATCCAATGATGCCACAAAAATATAGTGCAAATATCTATAATTTTAACTTTCACTGGTTTTTGAGCCATGGCGAGAGGATTAAGGGTTGTCAAATTATTTTTCTTGTACATAGACTGGTTTGCAAAGCACTTTGTTTGGTGTTTGTAGCGGCAGAGACTGGTTTTTGAGCAGTGCCCCAGAAGAGTGTGTCTCCCTTCCCCTGAGATTCAGCCCACCAGCAGGTTATGACCCGGGGGGCTGGATTGGCCAGGGGGAAAATCAGCCTGCTGCAGTGCTCTTACCTTCTTTTTGAAGCAGGAATTGCTCCAAACGTGGAAATTTTTATCTTTCCCTGAGATGAAGGTTTTACTGCATCCTGATCCCAAAAGTTTAAAGCCCTGGTGCTCTGGTTTCACTCCTGAATCCAGATCCCTGTGGTTTCAGGGTAAATCCAGTTGCACCGTGTTATTTTCTGACTTAATTTTAGTGGCTGAGTTGCATCTGGCTTCAATTGAAATAATGAGGGTGTGTGTTGGGGAAAAGGAAAAGAAGAGGTTTTTGTTTTGTTTATTAAATGAGGTTAAGAGGTAAATGCACTTGTTCAATGCAGATGTAAATTGTAATTGTGGCTTTATGGTGTATGTATTAGAATAATGACCTGAATTGATACTACAAATATAATTACATTGATTCTTTACTGATGGCTATAAATAGTGACATTTCCCTTGATCTCTGAACAGAGTTAGTTATAAAACACATGCTCCACTTTTATATTCACACATTGCATTCTCATCACTTTTGTCTCTGACTCCCCAAGGGCTTGATTTAGAAGTGTCTGATTTAATGGAAAAAATGATGAAACAACACAGACAGCGGTTCAGAGCACTCCTAGTGTAAAAGGTGTTTCTTTTTGATTGCGTTCCTCAGACTTCATTGCTTATATTTTAATATATTGCTTAAGAAAAATATGATGTCGGGCTATTTTCACTTTGTAAATTATTTTAAAACATGTATCTGCTTTCATTGATCTCGGAAATGACTGTTGCTGAAGTTAGAGCTATTGTGCTGATCTGATTTAACAAATCGTGTTCCAAATTCCCATCATGTCACCAGACTGGAAAGAGCTTTTATTTGAAAGGGCAGAAATTAGACACAGGAACTTCGGACACTGAAGTTTTTACTAGTTGGAAATATATATGTCATAAAAATAAGAACTAAATGTTAGGAAAATCAGTTGATATTGCTTCTTTTAATGGAGCCTCCTGGCTTCATTTCACAAATTCAGCAGAAAACTCTCCAACTTCTGCCTAAAGTTCTTCCAGGTAGACATCGAGAAAAAAATGTTCACAAATAAGCATTTTTTCAAAAATCATGGAATCATAGGGTGGTTTGAGTTGGAAGGGACCTTTAAAGTCCATCTAGTCCAACCCCTTGCCATGAGCAGGGACATCTTCAACTAGAGCAGGTTGCTCAGAGTCCTATCCAACCTGACCTTGGATGTTTCCAGGGATGGAGCACCCACCACCTTTCTGGGCAACCTGGGTCAGGGTCTCACCACCCTCAGTGTAAAAAAGGTCTTTCTTCTATCTAGACTAAATCTCCCCTCTTTTAGTTTAAAACCATCACCCCTTGTACTGTCCCAACAGGCCCCACTAAAGAGTTTTTCTTTCCTATAAGCCCCCCGTAAGTACTGAAAGGCTGCAAAAAAACCTTGTAAATTTATTTGAAGAATTTAAAATGACTTCTGTTCACTTTTCTTGTCCCTTAGTCTGCACTGCTGAGTTGTGGTCGTATCTCTGGGAACAGTTCCTGATTTCTCTCTAGCATCCTCAGAATCACCGTCCTGAGGATATTGTGAAATGAGACCAAAGTAATTGTAACAGAGATTGCTAAATATGCTGTCAGTGCTGGTATTATAAGCGTGATTGTTCTGGCAGTGTGCTGTGATCAAGCCACCGTGTTGTTTATCCTTATTTAGAGAGGAGTTTTTCTGGAATCTTATTTTAGCAGGCTACAAAAGAAATGATTATAATGTCTTGTTTAAGGAGACAAATGCCTCTGCTTAAACACCAAACCAGTTTTGTGTACCGCGCTCAAAGAAGCCCTAAGTCAAGACAGTTTTCAATCTCAACAAGAAAAATACCAGTAATGGCATCATATTCAAATATTTCCAACATCCCCCTTTGCAAGGGGTGCCTAAGAAGCAAAGCCAATGAAGCTGGTGGTTGTATGAGGCTTCTGTATGTTATGGTTTATACATAAAGAAGTAAAAAATAATGGAAGATATTTTTTCCCCCCACAAAATCTGGAATAGCATTTGCCAGTGTCTCTCATTAGGAGATTGCAGAGTAAAGCAGAGCTGTCTTGATTATAATAACCATCTTTCAGATAATGCAGCATTACATTAGCACTTTACAGTTGTTCTGTAAGTAGATTTGCTTTATTTTCAGTTCCCAGCAGAAGCTAAATGAAAGTGGCTTATGCTTTTGACCATAAGAAAGAAATTCCACCCAGTCTCCTTCTTGGGTTTCAGCTGCTGCTTTTGGGATGTCTCGGGTGGTTTGGGGCAGATGCTGCTGGTGACCAGTGGTGTTAGGAAGAGGGACCCCTTCTCAGGGGGTCCTGCAGCCCCTGCTGTGTGAACGCTGGGGCTTTCTCTTGGGTTTCTTTCTGGACCGATCCACATATGATGCTTTGCAGCCCCTAGAAGTAGAAATGAGTCTCTTCAGTTCAGAGCCAAGTGGCCCATTTGTGTAGCTCCTGAGATGTCGAAGCCCTGAGTGTGGGCCAGGAGGGCAGAGGGCGGCTGGGGTGGTACAGAAGGTCTCAGAGTGTGTTGGTCACACACTCACAGCCACAACCACTCTTGGGTTCTGGGTGAGCCTCAGGAGAGACAGGTGCAGTGAAATACATCTGGCCCCTCACCTTGACTGAAAGGAAGATTACGTCTTGGCAGGCCCAGTGCATGTCGATGGGGTGGGTTTGGGGTGCAGGGGTTGAGGTGGACACGTTGCTCTTGCATGAGCAACCACAGCACGTTGTTCCTCTCTGAGTTGGTGGACACCACCTTGCCTCAGTCCCTGCCAGGCACTCCTCCTCCTGGGATCGCTCCTCTGAAACACGTGCTGTGGGAAATACCGTGAAGGAAGTGAAAGGAGCTGGGAGTTAACGGGGAGATATATATTCAGTTAATATAATAAGTTAGATGAGAGAGGTCGTTAGTGTGTTCCAGCATAAACTCCTCAAATCAGGAGGGGAAAGGCTGAACGATTTCTGTTTCTGGCTGCCTCGCTCCGACTGCGGGACAGAGAATCTGCTGTTGCTTTAAATACCTGGGGCAATTATCACTGGGGTTTTGATATTGCCTACGTTATAACTGTACTGTGATTAGCTTAGTGATATATTCCATAACCTCTGGGTTATTCCTTTGAAATGTATTTCTATTTTAAAAGTATAATACTATGACCATACTAAGAGGAAAATTACTGAGTTCAAAAGTCACTGACGCTGAATATTTGTAATGGCAGATAGAACACCATGCTGCCACATCTCGCAGAATGTGCTTTAAACATGCATCTCTCCTTAATTAAATAGATGCTGTTGTTTTCCATATCGTGTAAAAATATTGCCCTTGTGCTCGTGTCAATTCAAAGGAGCTTTTACGTAGGCAGAGTTATTTGAATTAGCTGATCAGAAAGCTCTGGGATTGTACTTGGATATTTAAAGCTTTGCATCTGTATAAATCATGTGTCAAATCCACTTCCCAGTCGCACCGGTGTTCCTGAGGTTGGGCAATTGATTTATCTGGTGGATATACTCAGCTCTTTAAGCATTCAAAGAATATGTTTCCCAGTAAATTGTTACACACAAAAATACCTGCATTAAATGATGTTAGAATGGCTGCAGAACAGACCTTAAGGAATCCTCAAATTAAGATTGTCTGCGCAACCTTTATTTACATCTTCTGTGTACATCTGCATTGCAATAAAGCCTTTATGTGGTCTCATGCTATTTTTGCCCAGGGCCTGGGCCTCATTCAGTGCACAGAAAGTTGGATGCTCAGTTAATGAGAGGCTATTCAATATTTTGTTTTCCTTTCATTAATCAATGTGTCCCCTATGCCTTATTTCTGCTCGTAATTCAAACCGTGTTCTGAAGATGGAATTATTAATTTCCTTTTGGGCTCCTCTGCAGTGCTCATCATTTTAGTATTTGACTGGTTCATAAGCACTTGGGAGTTTCTTTTTTTTGAATTAAAACTCCTTATGAGGTGAGGGAGTTCCACTTTTCCCCCACATGGTAGGATTGAATTGACCAACGGGAGATTAAGGTCAAAACTACCCATTAATTTCAGGTGTCCAATCTGAGGTGCCTTGGACCTGTTTTTTTCAGCCTAGTTAGCAACGTGCAGCACTTTACACAACCAAATTGCAGCTCCCACCGAGTCCATTTGCAGCTGTGAATACTTAGCCCCTGCACTTAAGCTAATGAAATCAGGGAGGAAGGGCTGTGCTGCTTGGTGCAGGCAGGCGCTGGTGGAGATGAGGATGGACTCTGTTGGAGGGGGCTTCTCCAGTAGGAAGGTGCTGGAGCCCATTTGCTCGGACTCTGCCATCTGTACCCCCCGACAGGTTCCATCCTTCCTCCCCCTGCCCTGTACCTGCCCCAGCCTCTGCCCCTCCTTGTGGTCGTGTCCTCCCCACCTCTGACACCCCATCAGCCGTTATTTGCCCAACTTCTTGCCCTGACCCCATTCCACCTCTCACATCCACCTCCTGTGCTTTCCCCTGAAGCTCTGACCTGTTCTGTGTGAAATGCTCCTCGGTTTAATACCCCTAAGTTTTTGCTCCTTGTCTGGGGGCTGAGACTCCAGTTTTCACAGGACGAGAAAAAGGATGTAGCTGCTGTTCAGAGGCTGCTCGGCTGAATTCCCAGCCGTTACTCAAAGCTGAGCAGATACAGTGGCCTTTCAAGTAAGAGATTGCCAGATTGTTTTAATGCATACGAACGTTTTATTCACCCTTATCTTGAGTCCAGCTCCCTGTTTCAGCTGGAGCCTTCGACCTGGGGCAGGCAGTTGGAATGGCTCATCCTGGCCAGGCAGCTCGTGCTTTGGTTGAAAACAGCCGAGAAATAGGATTTTACAAAAGAAAGATTGAATACTAGCCAAGCTGTAACGCATCTGGAAGGTACCACATGCATGAGACATGAAGTAAAGCTTTGGATCATAAGAGCAATTTTTTTTTCATGATTTATATTGCACAAAAAAGCACTCTGATAACCCGACGTGAGTTGAGGCTGACAGCAGGTCTTCAGCACACATTAGTTTGTATGAAAATTAAATGTAGCTGTTGTCTTCTCTTTCTTACGCCTGTGAAAAGGGCTATGATGTTTGCTGTCAGAATGACAATGCTGGTTGGGTTTCAGTGGGTTCCAGCTGATGGAGAGTTGTGTCTCTACTCAGAACATGGCCTGGCAGAAAATGGCAGTTTCTGTTTCCCATCCTAATGGAAAACAGACGTGCTTTCTATCTTGCTTTTATTAAGTGAGTGAGACAGTCACACCTGTAGTAGATTAGAATTGATCATACGCGATTCGTGCTCCTCTGCGAACCCTCGTGGCATCATTATTTCATGAACTTCTGCATTCCCTGTGATGCATTATTACTAGTTTTTAAGGAACACCTGTAGCATTCATTTTTCTTACATGTCTGACAGTGCAGCGCTACTAAGAATGTGGAAGGTAAATGAGGCAGCAAGGCATTGAAAAAAGGTAATTTTGTTAATTGGTGAGAATGGTTATCTTTTTTTTGCCACAGAAAATCTATACATTTTTATCCCATAAATGGGTTGATACCAAGGATGTGGATTGCTGAAGTTCTGGGGTAGAATTCTTTTTGCCTATCTACTCACAGTCTCTCTCAAACATATTACCATATACATATTTTATACTAATATACACATTTATATAATAATGTAGGTATAGTTGTATATATATAAATTATATTTGAAATAAGAAAAGCAATAAAAACCCTCTCCCTGAGTCTCTCTGGTGTTTTAAGTCTTAAGTCCAGTGAATGGAAGGTTTTTTCCCTGTTCGTGTCACCGAGTTCTGGAGAGAGGCTCTTGAAGCTGTTTCATAAATTAGAGATAAAATGAGGACATGCCGTATTTCCATGTTCTCAGAATATCTTCTGTGGCTGTGGCTATTCCACACTACTTGGGGACCTGTTCCAGTTTTAACAGTTTCCAGAAGTACCACGGGCAGAAGGTATTAATAAGAATTACAGACTTTTGCAAAGATTGACAAAATAGAGCTGATGGGATTTTTCTCTTTTTTCTCTCCCTTGAAGACTGGGTTAAGGAATAAGGAATCCTACTTTCAGTGCCATGGTTATCCAGTACCGTCACTGCATGAAGTTAAATACCAACTGCACTCAGCAACTGAGCATGTGGTTCATGTAAGCTGGGAGAGCGTGTTAATTCCAGAGTTAGCTTTCAGATATTGCCCTTTAAATTCTTATTAACTGATGAATGCATTCGTAAATATTTTAAAAGTACAAAAGCCACATGCTGAAAGGTGCTGGAGAATGGCACTCTCCCAGTGATGCATCGAGTTGGATGCAAAACTTCAACTTCACTTAAAGGTGGTTTTGTGCGAGGATGCCCGAGCGCTGTGAATGGTTTCTCATTAGCCCTCTGAAGTGGGTGAATTCACCCATGGTGACAAATTTCCATTTGAAATGAAATTCAAGCAACTTCTGAATCACAGCCTCGATACTTCATCTCCCCCGTACTCTCTGGGTTAATTGAGGTGGATCTCACCTGGAAAAAAAAAAGTTTTCTGAAGAGTCGTGTGCTGATTTTCTTAATAGTATTCAGGAAGACAGAGTCTATCACCTAAGGACATTGATACTACAATAAATTGGAAGGAACCATTTCCACATCTCTCATGTATTTTGTGTGTATAATGAGTCTCTGGGATGTCTCCACGCTGCTGATAAGCAGCCTGCAGCCAAGTAGATACAGCTCGTTTTATCTTGATTTCAGAGTGCAGCGCTCGGCTTCTGGGACTGGGAGCTGCGCCTCAAACCCAATAGCGCCCTTCACAGGCGCTGACGTTCCTGGGCTCCCTCTCCAGCCCAAAGTCAGATGATCCCAAGCTGTTTTCATGCTGCAGAGCTTTGCAAAGGCAGATGTCGCTGGTGGTGAAGGCTCTTACGTAGTTCAATCAGGTCTTTGAGCTGAAAAGGATGTCCAGCTTCAGCGTTCCTGCATCGCTGCTCATTCTACTCTGAAATTATTTCAGAGTAAGTGAACTCTGACCATTTCCTGGGGTGACTACAGGTGACACTTTTCCTCTCCTTTTCTCTACGTCTCCTCTAAACTCCCCCGTCGCATCACCACGGCCATCCTGGCAGTGTCTGCCGTCACGCAAAGGCACTGGCTGAGGACTCCCTTGGTGGGACTGGCTTTGGTGTGTTGAATGTCAGAATTAAGGCTGTAAAAATTAAGTTTGAGTCAGTTCAGCTGAGTGAGCTTCACCCAAGCAGCACAAGTCCAAGTGCTGTAATAGGCTTCGTTCTGAGCGGAGCAGAGAGGAACGAGGTTTAATAACAGGGTTCACTAAAATGTATGTTACTACTGTATTACTTACATTATGACCCAGTTCTGCTATTGCGAGCCTTATAAAAGATAAAATAGGCCATCAGATGGAGATAAATCAATGGAAATAAAATTGAATGTATTCATAATCATTTTAAGATTTTTATATGGGCAGAAGATTAATTAAATAGACAAAAGTAATTTTAAGAAGAGCCTTTTCAGTACCAAGCCTCAGATAAAAGGGTAAGCGGAGAAATATATCACGAAGCTTGTAAGTGTGGCCTAAAAGTGGTTGTTTGTAGTCGCTTACCTGAGCGGCAGGACACACGGTGATGGCAGCACTGGGACCTGTGTTCTTGTCTTTGCTCACAGTTTGGCCCCAAACTGCATCCCTGCTCCGTGTCCCTGCTCCTCCCGGGGCAGGCAGAGGCTCTGGCGGTGCCCGAGCGGGTCTGGGCTGGGGGAGCATCTCCCGTAACGGGTCTCGCTCCGGGCGGTCAAGACGGGACTGTGCCATTTTGCTTGATTTCTTACTCATTGCACTAATCTATTTATTATCTCACTGAGTGAAGAGGTGGCGTGGAGATAGTTCACCCCTTACTGGTAATTATTGTGTGCAGTCGGAAGGCAGAGGTGGGTGTGAGGTGCACTCTGGGGCTGTGCTGGTGACACAGGAGTGCTGTGCAGCCAGGTGGGACAGGCGGTGATGGTGGGAAGGACGCTGTGGTGGGGTGACACCGATTGCTTTTTTACCCTCCCAGTCTTTCCCTCTGTTTGCTCCTCTCTTGCTGCCTCCACTCTGCCCACACACATCATTTCACAAAAAAATCCTCATGGATAAAAGACTCATGTGGAAGTCAGTGTGATTTTGCAGATAAATCTGAAGGCAAAGTCTTGCCATCAGCTCCATATTGCAATAACAAAGCGAAGCATTGGAAGCAGCAGTAACTACGTGATGACTCATAACAATAGAACATCGTTATCTCAACGTGCAGTAAATAATACCTGAATGTCCTAGTTCTTTCTCGGCTTCAAGGTGTTTTTTTGAAATTAAAACACCATCATTTGGCTCAAGTTGTAGTTTATCTGTCAGCCAGAAACCCCCCAACCTAAACAACCAAGTATCAGTAACAGCCAGGGCTGTAATTTCTGCCTTCCCAGCCTATTTGCCAGTGCCAGTTGTTGGTAGTATTTCTTGAGCTTTAGGTGTTTGTCCTGCAGGTGCAATTGAGCCGTGCCGTAGCGTAGGTAGAGATGTCACTGGCACTGAAGTTTCATGGGGACATCAACCAGGGTTCAGCTGCGTCAGAGCCAAGTCAGAGGCCAGACAGTCAGACCTGGCTGCTGCAGGTCACTGGGTTTCACATCTCTGTTACCAATTAAAAAATAAAATAAAATCATTATTTTCAATTACAAATCAAATGGACTGTAATTGCATTTGTTGCACTTGACTTTTTTTTTTTGTTTTTTTCTCTTGGAAGGGTAGGCATGTAATGTGCTTATTTTTAGATCCTTTTTTTTTTCCCCAATAAGCAGTTATGAATGGATATATGCTATTTCGAAGTTTGAAGATTTTGTTTGCACTTAGGATGGGAGCTTGTGCTTCGTAGCCCAATGTGTGAGCAGATCAGGGGATCGGAAGAATGTGTAAGAATTAGAGGAGGAAAATCTCCTTTCCTGAGGAGATGGGTTTTGTATCGTGGGAGCCTGATGTGGGATGAGGCTTTGTGTGGAGAGCGCAGCTGTTGCTGGGGTTTAACCTGACAGACCTTGTTTTCTCTTGCTTATTGTCTCTTTTATATGTATGGTTTTCTTGTTACAAAAGAATTTTTTATGTAATTCTGTGCTCAAGAGTAGCAATGGTGACGATTTTCTGTGTACTGTTCATGAAGTCATTTGAACATTTGTATGTTAAAGTACCCCATGTGCCAAAGGACTGTTTGTTCTCATCTTGGGCATCTTACTTTGGGATTAAATAGTCCTACTCCTGTGCCTAAAGGTAAATAGATCTTAATCTCCAACGTTCTCCATGATGTGACAGTATAAAATAGAATATGTATAACTAGCAAAAGGAAATTGAGGACTTTCTGATCGTTTAAAATGGTACTTCTTTCTGGAGGGAGGAAAGCAAGATGCACAACATTAAGAAAGTGCTTTACGAGCGTTCATTTAAAATGTAAATGATTTCACCTTGGCCATGATTGCGTCACTTTGCTTTTTGCTTTCTGCACGCATTTGGGCAGTCAACTTTTACCACTGAAATTCAAAGCCAGGCTGCATTTGTCACGGTGTGAAATCAACTGCATAGGCCGTGGAAGAAGAGGGAAAGTGTAACTAATTGAATTTTAGATGTTTCACAAAATCAGGGCGGGGGGAACAGCTCTTTAAGCGGTGGTGATGTCCCACTCCTGCGCTTGGAGAGGTCAGTGCAGGCACAGGCTGGAGGAGCTGGGACAACAGGACCTTTGGTGGTGACTCCATGAGTGGAGGTTGCTAAAAATCCAGCAGCTTCCATGCTCAGGGGGTGCTGTCTGTGTTCCATGGGTTTTCCAGAGCCCCAGACAGGCTGCCTTTGGTTGGTTGTCTCTGTCTTACCCCTGGAGACTGGGCTCGTCTTGTGGTACGGAGTGGGAGACCTCATTGCCAGGGAATGGGGGAAAGTGTTTTCTCCATAGTGCTAAGGAGAACGCGGTGCGTTCAGCTGTGTGTGCTATATGTGTGTAAATAAGGTTGAAGTAATAATGACTTTGCAGAAATAATAAGCAAAACACCCTTCACACCAAGCAGCTAAATTTACAGTGCCTGCTGTTGTTGGTAGACATTAAGCTGTTTGTCCCCAGTTGGCATTTACATAATACGGGATCTTACTGTTTTCTACATCTTTGTGACTTTTTCTAATAAAAGAATTCTAGCTACGATGAAAGATGTCAAACTGTTCATAGTGTCTAAACAAAAGGCTCCTTACATGGCTTTGTGTTTTCATTATATAAGTATTATTGCAGCACAACGCCAGTGGCAGCAGCACGGCACTTCCCCAAAACCACATCTTTCCATCATTTAGCAACTGTAGCTCTGGAATCCGGTCAGGAATATTTCTAAAAAACAGTTTCTGTGTTTGGGAACTGGCTTTGGTGTCAGCTCTTGTCCCCTTCCCTACAGATGTGTACAAGGACATGGAGAATGCAGGGAATAGTGTTCAGTTTTCCCCAGAAGGGCTTATTGAAAATTGATTCAGGCAGAATAAAAATATATACTTTATAGTCAGAAGCTGCTGTGGGGGAAAGCACTGCTCTGTCACCTGCTGTTGCAGTCACTGAAGTTTAATTTGATCTTTTTTAATATCGTGCCCAGGTGTCTCTGTCTTGCAATGAAGTGGTTAGCATAAATCTGCCATGTGCATTGGTGTTTTGTTTAAATTAGCTTTTATTTAACCTGGTAAAAGGTAATTTACTTTTATTAATTGAATAGTTCTGCCCTCTGTCAAGGGAGAAGTCTCACTTGGAGATTGTATTTTGGGGGGAAAAGAGCCCCAAACAAACCAACCGAAACACCAGTGTGCCCAAAAGCCAGGAACTTTCTGTGTCTGCCACCCCTTTCTGTGCCGCAGTCACGCTGGTGGCTCTGATTCCCTGTCTGGGTGACTGCGGCTCCTAGAATCTGCTCCAGAGCTCTCTTTCTCTCTCAGTAACAAACCAGATAACTCCTAATGTGCTGGTGTCTCCTCGGGGTGTGTTGTGAGGGGACCTGTGCCAAGGCAGCGGCTGGAGGATGCTCTGACCCTTCCCAGGGACCGTGTTCGTCCAGCACCCAGTGTTCGTACTGGGGCACCTTGTGTCATGGTGTTCCCCTGGGCCTCCCTGAATACACTGGGCAGAACTGATGTCTGGTCAAAACAGCTGGTGAGGAATTTAAGGAGGATTTGTAGGACTGGGCTGTGTTCACAGGGAGCTCGCTTCTGGATGACAATGTTGAGGGTTGTCCGGTTCCAGCCCCTTCAGGAGCGGGTGCTGCAGCTGATTGATTTCCTCAGGGCAGCCCAGGATCCTGAAAGGGAGTCAGGAAGATTTGAATTCCGACAGTGCTTTATTGCCTTGTGCGGAGGGAAGTAAATATTGATGCAGAATGCTTATTTACTGAGCGGGGGTGGTGTCAGCAAAATTAAGGTGTGTGCTTTGCTCTTCATTTGCTGATGAAATAATAGAAATTGATAGAGTTCAAAGCGATGTACGAGAAGGCGTGATTCAAACCTTCCTGGGGTTTTTGATTATTGGGTATTTTTTTCCCCTCTTCTCTCTGGGCAGTGATATGAAACAGATCTCCCTAAACTATGCAGATTTATATTTTTTTGTGGGCCAAATGGGGCACAGTGTGGTAGGGGAGGGAGAGCCCTTTTCAGCAGGGTCAGCTTGATCCTGCTTCTGTAATATGTAGACTCCTAGAGGGGGGGTGGATGCTCTAACCCTGCTTCAACCCTCCTTCACCTGCCGGGGCTTAGCAGGCATCACCTCTTTGATGGGCTTCCTAAGGGAGAAAAACTGGTCAGGATTGGGAACGTGAGCAGGGGGGGCCGCACACGTCTCCCAACCTGGGAAACAGATCACCCCACATAGGGGAAAAATAAAATCAGGGAATTAGTGTAACTTTTCTATTACCCTGCTAGTACTTGCTGCTGGATCAATGCCTTGCTGCTAGGAGGGGAGCTCGAGCAGCATTGCGGTGTAGGCGCTTCCACTGGGAATTAGCACAGTCATAAATGTAGGAGAGCTTAAAAAAAGAGTAGCAAGGGAAAAGTATTGTATATCTGTTAATTATAAACTGTAGATTGCACTCGCAGAACCAGTGTTGGGAATGAATAGCGTATATTTTCCTATTTCTAGCAGCACTTTAGTCTATGAAAACTGATTTTATTTTAAAAGGCTATTTTATTTTCAGCATTACTTCACTCAGCTTGATCAGGGAAGCGAGACCAGAGAGGTTCACCTTCTAGTAATCATGTATAAAACAATGCTTCTGACTCAGTGCTGGTAGTAGTAATAGTGGTATTTTTATGATGATAGCCAGTAATTAAGATCAGGGATTTATTATGCTGAGCACAGTGAAAACACATGCAAACAGACTGATAACCTCAAATTGCTTACATTGTTAAGAGCTGAATAGTGCAATTGTCCATTTAAAAAAGACTATCAGGGGTTGCTCAGACTTTGACTTTCTCCATGTAACAACAGGAATATAAATAAGAAGAATTCAATACCTGTGGATGGTGGTGGGAGGAACATCAGTGAAGGTGGTCCTTGCACTAAAAAGAAGATCTTAATTATGTTAAAAATAACACACCACTCTTTCTCTCCCCCTCCCCAAATATCTGCCTACAGTTAGAATTTCAGACACTTCTTTTTCCAACAACCCAGCCTCCAAAATTGGGCTGGCAATTAATTGTATTTGTACATTTTGAGGCTTAAAGGCTGATATTAAGCATCTGCTCCATTACTATTTAGCTACCAAAACAGCTACATTGTAGTGCTGAACACTTTATTAATGTTTGTTCAGAGTATGTGCAGAGGAGGCTAGATAGCTTAGAAATTTTAAATGCAAATTTGTCATCACAGATTGTTCATCTATTTTTTTTTATTCATGTTATAAGAGCATTTTATGTAGGCATAAAAGAGAGATATTTATCACACATGCCCCTCCTTGGCCCTAGCCCATAATCACTCTGGTGGAGTTGAATATCAAGAGCTGGGTAATTCAGAAATTGAGATATTGACAGAATTTTGTACCACCTTTTTTTTTTTGTTTTAAATAGCGCAGTCTTTCAAAACTTCCTAAAAATAATTTTCTCACAAACTGTACAACTGCACTAAGATGACTAGTTTTCTGCAAAATTGAAATTACTTACATGCTTATTTTGGTGACTAAGTGCAAAATTATCCAATGATGTGTTTTAATCCAATTACATTCTTATTAGAGTGAAACTTGCCGAAGACTTTGTGTGCATAGAGCCAAGGCTTTGGTTTCTGGCATGAATTTTTTGTTACGAGCTCAACAGTGTGTAAAGGCTTGTCAAGTTACCCGTTAAGGCTTTTTTGAGGTCTCAAAGAGAGTCCTAAAAGCAAGCAGAGTCTGATGGACTTAATATTGCACTAAAGGAAATTATTAGCAATACCAAAGTGTTACAAAGTTATATTGATACTCTTAACTTTTGTGGCATATGTGTGAAAATGCTTAGGAGACATGTGTGACCAGAGACAGAAAATAGCAGTGGCAAGATTTCGTATCCTTAAATAAAGTTTTAGACTAGAGGAAAATAAGAGTGAAACACTGCTTTTTATAGCCTTGTTGAAGAGATGTGCAGCTATACAGGGTGCGTGAACATTAAAAATTGTAGGATACTCTGTAAGGGCTTCTGGTCATACATCTATGTGATCAAAACCCCTTTCCAGAAATGTAGATCTAATTATATCACATTACTTTTTAAATAGCTCAGTCTATGCACATGCTATGCCCCTATTTTCCTTCAGTTAAGGATTCTCAACGCTTCCCATTGTAAGATTTTTTTTTTGGTTGCCTGTAACTTTAGCAAGTGAAAATAAATCATTCACGTTGGTATTTTGCCTGGTGAGTGCCTGCCTGTCGCTTTTTGAAGGTGTCAGTAAGAGTTGCCAGTCATTCTCAACAACGCGCTTTGGTGAAAAACCCTCCTGGTTTCCAAGCTTGTGTTATATATTTGCAGTCTCAAGGTTTTTCATGGCACTGCTTTGGTGGAGGAACTTGTCGTTTGGCATGATGTTGGAGAAGGCCAAGGTTGTACTATTTCTAGCAGAAGTTCCAACCAGATTTTTTTAGTCTTTGAAAAAAAAAAAATGTGAACATGGTCAGTAGAGATGGGTTAAACCATAGATTTGTTTGTAAACACTGGACAGGACAGGTCTTGCCATTCTTGGATTTTGTTCTCACTTTGGTGCCAACACAAGAGCTTATGTATCTGTGGGAGTGAAAAGGACCCCAGCAAAACCCCCCAAACCCAGCTGGTGCTGGGTTTGAACCCCCAGTGCCCACCAAAAGGAGAGGAAGGAGTGAGGGACTAGAAGGGAGGGATGAGATGGAGCCTTCCTCTGCCAGGGAAAACCCACATTTAGGTAAGAAGAAGATGGCTTACCCATCCTGTGCTCTGCTGCGTGGTCTAGTAGAGGACACCATCCCTTCTCCATCTCCTGCGTGACGAGGTTGTGTTAGGGAGTCCCCTTGGGGGCATCCATAAACCTGATAAATATCAAAATGTGCTGGGTGCTGCATAAAGGATTCCTCAGCACAAACACAAACACGTGTCTGCGCCAGAGGCTTCTGTATGTGCCCTTTACATTACGAGCTTGAAATATCTGAAAGAATTATAACAAAGAAGAGCTAATTATAAAACAGGTAATAAAATAGCTTATTCAGGTGATGCTGTTTTATTACCATCTCATT
This sequence comes from Scolopax mira, assembly GCA_004320125.1. Lineage (NCBI taxonomy): Eukaryota > Metazoa > Chordata > Aves > Charadriiformes > Scolopacidae > Scolopax > Scolopax mira. The sequence continues at coordinate 1,156,287 of BJBW01001175.1, forward strand.
ATGATTAAATAATTCCTATTAAGTTCTGGATCAAAGAGAAATTTCTCACATGAGAGTTTACAGAGTAGTTTAATGGAGTCTATTTATTGTATAATCCCAGGGTGAGTATTGGCTCTTATACTGTCATATTAACTTATGGTGACAGTTCTGTGCAGGGCTCCTCTACAAGCACTGGAGAGGAGAAGGGTGGGATTTTTTTCCTGTCTTTCTTTTCTTTTTCTCTTTCTCTTTTTTTCTTTTTTTTTTTTTAAAGTTGCTGCCCAACAGGCTGCAGGATGGTTACTTTGCTGGAATCTTTTGATCCTCAGCTTCTCTGGCTTTAAATGAACCAAACTGACATGAGGCTGTCTTAAGGCTCAGATTAAGAAAAAAAACCTGGGTAGCTTTTCATGTTGTTGATGCTGATATTTGGAAGGATTGAGCCACAGGTTCTGCTCATCAAGGAGATAGGCAGTATTTGACTTTTAAAATAAGTAAAATCCCTGCATAACTGTGCATCCGCTTCTTTCGTATGCTTGATGAGCTCTTGGCACTTTCTTTTTTGCTTCATTTGGAGGGTTGGTGGGGTTTTGTGTTGGTTTTTTGGGTGTGGATTGATGAGCGTTGGGTTTTTTTTTCAGCTTGTGAAACCTTTTTTTAGGCTGAAATTTCACAATTCTGCTGTTTGATATGTTTAGGCAGAGTGGCTGTTTCTGGCAATCTGGAGTTGCCACAGCCCGGCGAGGCTGGACACAAGATGGGGTGGTGATGGCTGCTGAGAAAATGCCATCAACAAAAGGAACAATTTTGTAGTAAATTTCTTAACTTCTGAGTGTTAGAAAAAAGAAGCTTGAAAATGAGTGATGGAGATACATGTAAGATAAAAGGCAGTTTAGAAAGAACCCAAGAATTATGTATATATTGTGTGTCTCACTTTAGTCACTGAAATCATTTTGAGGGGAGCTGACTCATGCTGTTGGAGTACTTCAGGCTGAAACACTGGGCCTGGAACCAATACCATGTGATGGATATGAACCATCTTCAAACGAAGAAGAGCTATTGAAATACTTGGCACAAGCATTTCACAGTCATCTTGATTATTGGAAATGTTTGTACACATTTTCAACGCAGAATTTCAAATGGATGTGCAATTTGCTCTGTTTGGTTCATAAGCTGAGAAACAAATATGTTGTAATGCAAAAAAAAAAAAACTTTTAGTGTATTTGCTCTGCAGGTGAATTTGTTGGGGAATAGATCTTGCCTCACCTGATTATACTCCCCTTTTCTGAAGATCTGGTTTCCCTTATTCCCTGAGGAGGAAAGGAATTGTTGACTCATTTCCTTTCATTTTTATAACTGAAGATTGCAGCAATGAGATTATTTAACTGTACTCAATTTATTTTCAGTACAAATGGTTGTCTTTCATCCAATGTATTGCAGTTACAGCTCAGGGTTTTCCTCTTGCCCAGACCCAGCGGCAGCGACATGTTTGGGTACGTATACCCAATATTGGAAAATATATATATATATATAGGATATTCTGGGCTCTGCTCTGGGCACCCAAAGCTGGAAGTTGTTTAGTCAGTGCTGAGGGCCCCAAACAATAAGTGCCTTTCCAGATCCATCTTATCACCTTCCTTTGCTGTAGACTGGAACAGGAGCAGGCACTTGGGTGGCTGGTGGGAGTGGGATGCCCACCACCCAGAGAGCTTGCAGAGAGCTAAACCTCACCCTGTTGGAGAGAAGATGAGGAGGAAATTCCCAGCAGCTGAAGCAAGGGAGGACCAAAGAGCGCCTGTGACTTGGCAGGGGCTGAGGTTAATACTCTCTGAATAGAGCTGGAAATTGGACATTGTAACTTACTTCCCCTAGCATCACTCAGGGAAGCACCATTTTTTTAAAGGAGGATTTAGATAAAATTGCTTATTAGTAAAGTGAGGATTATCCAGGATTTTAAAGTTTGTTCTTATCTCTAGTGTTGTTCAAGTGTGCAAACTTGAGGATATTTCAGTCCTTCATCATGGATCCTCAGCTGTAAAAAGCCACAGTCAGTCTTACTGGACTGAAACCTGTCCATCGCTTGAGGGCTTTTACAGCTGTGGAAGATTCATGATAGAACAGGAAGAAAAGAGGCTACAGAATTTGTTGAGAAGAGAGTAAAATTATAAGCCAGAGCATCCTTCTTATTGTTCTTTGATTCTCTTATTTCTTTCCTCTTTTTGGCATCAAATGGATTATTGCAATTTTAAAGTGCATGTGTGAAATAGGCCTTTTTATACTGTTGGACATTTTCTTCTCCCTTGAAGTGTCTTTCACTTAAACAATCAAATCCTGACAACTTCTCCTTATACCAGCCTTTGCCATCGTCACTCACTGTGTGTGCTTGGCATCAAAACCTCCTCATGGCAGGGGAAGCACCACAAGGTCTTGTTTTGCCATGCGGTCCCTTGGAGCCTTGCCCCGTGTGAAGCAGGGGGAGGTGGACGTGTCCTCCTTCCCCTCCTCGGCGACTGTGTGGCTGCTGAGTCGGATGGCAGCGCTTTGGAGGTGTGAGTCTGGGTTTCTGGTGCCGTCTGTAGAGGTGGGAGACTTGGACAGTGGTAGAAGCCATCCGTGATGGAGCCTCGAGAGGGGTTTGGTCACCAGCGGAGCTGTCTTTGCTGATGGGTTCGTGGGTTGATGTGGTGTTTTTGGTGTCCCATCAGGACGTTCTCCTGACGATCCCTTTCTGCCTGAATAGTTGATTTTCCAACTTGGCAACCAAAGCAGAAGTATATCTCTGTTTCCATTGGCATGCTTTTAAAGATTACTTTTTCTCCTTATCATTCTCTCTTCATTTGAAATGAGGAAAAAAAAGTCACACCGAACAACCCTTCATCCTCAGCCCCCCCCCCCAAAAAGAAGGTCAAAAAAAGTTTTGTTAGACAAACCCGTGCATCTGATCTGATACAGGATGGTTCATTTCAGACACCTGGGGGAGAAGTGGTGAAAGGCAAGCTCTGGGAGAAGAGCAGTGAAGGGATGTTGTGCTTGATCGATCTCTTTGTCCTTGCCTACAAGCCCAGAGTTCCAAATGTGAGAGCTGCCAACGTGCCTTCCCTTCTCCTCCAGTGAGACCTCACATCCCCAGAAATCATCCTGATTCCCACGTCCCTGGGATTTGGGAGGAGGAGAGGGTGGTCATAGCTTTTCCTGCTGTCACTATTCCGCTTAGAATAATCCAGCGTTCGCTGACGAGGCTCCGGAGTCGTGCCGTGTCGGTGGCGATTGTGCTGTATCTGGGCACAGCTCAGTGGGTCGAGCACCTCTCGTTGGAGCTCTTCCACTCTGTGCTGAAGACCGAGATGGGAATTCAGCTGCATTTAAGGGGTAAATTTGCCATTTGCTCAAGCGTTTGCAGGGAGTTGTACCAGCGACATACTGGGGCTCACATCTCCCGTCTGGCAGAGCTAACAGCTCGCTCTCAAATGATGTGATGCACAGAGCGATGTTATTTTAGCCTTGGCAGCAAAGCAAGCTAGAAAGTTAGGAAAGGAAATACTAGGAAAAAGAGAAAACAGGGATGTGTCTTTTTTAAGGCTGCGGCTCCGACTGCCACAGCTGCTGTCGCAGGAAAAGCTGTTATTGCTCCTCGCTGACTGTCGTTTGCCTGGAGGGAAGAGCGTGTTGTGTGACTGTCCCGTAATGCACCCTCCTGGCAGCAAACCTCCCCCTCCTCCCTCGCACCTCTGCTCCCCCTCTTTCTTCAGGAAGAAGAGAGTTGGTGGCAAAACCGTTGCCATCTCGGCTGTGTTGTTAGCGCCCTTCCATACGTATAATTTCTGTCTCATTCTATTACATTATCGAGTGTAGGCATCTCGTGGGGCGGGGAAAAATCTCCCTTTTTCAAGGTAAAAAATAGGATGAATTTCTTTCTTTCATATGGCGTAGCCCAGCCAAGTGAATATTACACTGCCTCTGTCAGCTGCTCAGATACCTCAGCTCAATACATGACACTTAAAATGAGAATTTTTTAGAAGGATGATTTGAATTCTGTTTCTCTGCTTCTAAAAGACAGAGTGAGTTTGAAATTTTGCCTTTTTTTTTTTTTATTAAACTCAGCATAGATTTAGATTGGTTTAAATCCAGTCTGCTTCAGATAAAGAGATGTACAGGAGAGTGAAGGCTGTTATTTTTTCTCTTTGGGCTTTGGTTGTTTTTTTTTTTAATTATTGTTTTATTTTATGTTTCAGCATTAGGCTGTTTGTACTTCCAGCTGGTAATATTGTGGTGGATTTTTTAGGAGAAGCTTATATTTCATTTTACATGCAAGTGTATTTGCACTGCACTAATGTAATATTACTCTGTGGGTTAGAAATATTATTTAGATTGTTATTCAAGGAAATGATAGGTAGTGGAAATGAATGACCTGTTGTCTCTGCTGGCTGAATTAGCAGTGCAGCTCTGAAGAACACTACAGCAGGAGTAAAAGGAGAAATGCACAAGCTGAACAGGAGATAAAATACAGACAAAAATGAAGAAGGAAAGGGCTAGTCTGCATGACTAGCCTTGACAAAAGGGAGAAATTAAATCTTTTTCTAAATTGACAAACACAGTCTGGGTTTGTGGACCCAAAGGTTTTCACACGGAATTTAGCTTGGGTTTTTTAAATTTTATTTTATTATTACTACTTCTATTAAATCCCGCATTTTACAGTCAACTTGACTTCCTTTCTCTTCTGGTGTCCGTTCATAAAACTAGAGTATCTATAAAATGTCATGTTTTCTGAAGATGACCTCCAGCATTTTATGATCTTAATGAGGCGTGTGCGTAAGCCATGTGTTTATTTCTTTGGAGTGTGCCTTTCTGTGTGCTGGAAACTGATCAGGATCTTGAAATAGTGATATTATCCCCCTTTGTCCAAATCTAGATTTTTCAGCTCAATAAAGCTGTGATGTTACAGGCTCACTTGCCCAAATTTGTCAGTGAGTCTGCAACTCCTCAAAGCTTAAGCTTATATTTAACTTTAATCATGTACTTAGTGCCGTTCCTGTACAGCTCAATGTTTTGACATGTGCTTTTGTCCCATTTTGTCCGATGGGTTTTGGGCATATGTTCAAAATGCTTCAAATGCCTGAAAGTTTGGCTACCAGTGAAAGAGGTGATTTAGGGCAAAAGCAGCGTGTGTTAAAAAAAACCACAAACAAATAGAAAAGCCCATGAGTCCTTATATGCTTATCATTGCAAAGATTGAAGCGAGATCCTCTGTCTTTCTACTCTCCATTGTTATTTAGATGGTTTATAAATTGGGAGCGTGTTGTAATTTCGCTGGGGAAGTGCTGACCATCAGCAGGCACTTGAATGCCAAGCAGATGTTACTGTCCTAATGGGAGAGTTTGCCTTTGGTCGTGCTTCTCAGCACTGGAAATGAGGGTGGTCCCATATCTTTTGTATTCCTGGGAGGTAGCAGTTTCTATGGCAACTCCTCATTTACTTCCTTTTTTTTTTCTCCATATATTGATATATATTGATAATTATATTAAGCAGCACGTAAAGGCTTGTGCAGAGCTGTGCTGCTGGTCTGGAGCTGCCATAAACTCTGTACCCCTCTGTATGTCCTTTCACGTGTTCTCAGGCACCCTGTGCTGCCCTCCCCACCGTTGGGGCTGGTAGCCCAAGGCAATATTAGACTGTACAATAGTTGTGTGTCTTTGGTTGGGTTCAGGTAGTCCTGCCCAGAGGGGGCCATAGCACCTGCTCCTTTCTCTTCTATGCTGGGTCCAAGCCCAAGAGCCTATCCAGTTTAAAGCACTTTGCCAGTCTCTATCCAGTTTCAAGCTCTTTGCCAGTCTCTTAAAAGCCATTTTCTCTCTGAGCATCACCTGCCGTGAGTGACTTCTCCTCCAAATAGAAGGTGGGAGTGTAGGAAGAGGATGTGACCATTTTGCTTGCACAAAGCAACTTGTAAATTGTATATACCCGTATATCTTTAAAGTTTAAAAAGTTGTGGTTTCAAGCTGAAAGGGGGCAGTGGGGAAGGGGCCATGGATTTTTACTTGCTCAGCAGAATTACCAGATTAGAGAACTATAATGGAATCTGTTTGGGGTTTTTTTTTTAGTATCAAGTTGACAGCTATAGAAATGGATATTTTTTCTGATTGCGAAGTTCCTAGCAGTAGTAAAACCTACTGTAAAAACAGGTAAAGATGATGCTAATTTCATCAGCGTCAGGTTCTTTTGTTACTTTCACAGCCATGATCCATTACCCTTATGACAGTGTAAACACAGCACTATTCTCTTTAAATTTAGCAATAAAAATAAATTGTAAAACTTCTGTGATTTGTTGCTGCTAAAAAAACCAGCTAAGATATTTTAGTGAATGGCCTACTTACAGCTATAGGGCAGAATAATGCTAGACTGAAATAATTTCTTAAACATTGTGTGATTACAAGTAATCTTGTAAGTGTAAATTGGCCTTTTGTAATGTTTATTTCAGCTGAACTACAAAAATGATACTTTCTTTTACCCTAATCCTGTTACATTAGAGACGCAAACACAAACCCATTTATGGTAGCGTGCAGTGCTAATTTTACAACTGCTTGAATTATGCTAAGTGATCCCGTGCACTCTGAGGAACAGCAGCGGAGGCTTTGACCTTGCTTCTTTCTCCGATCAGCAAAGTTGAAATTAAAATATCAAGAGAAACAATTTCTGCAGCAAAATTGTGAAAGTTAATAGAGTTGAATCTACTTTTGCGTTCAAGTTCCCGTTAAGTCAGTTCTATTCACGTTGTATTTCTGAATCACATGAAAAAAAATAAAGCCAGTATTTTTTTGATATCTTTGATGTAACAGATAAAAGAAAACAGAAAAGCTTTTAATTGAATTTCCTAACTGCATATTTAATTTGCATTTAATGCAGCAGGTATTGTATGTTAATCAAATCGAAGGTTACTATTAAAACTTATTTATTAGGAATGTTTTGCTTTGTGTTTGTGGCAGTTCTTGCCTGATGTATTCAGGATGGTCTAGTATGGGCCAGGGGACAGATTCTGTGCTGGTTTCTATCCCAACTGACTTTCTTTCATTTAGTAACAGTGTGGTTGAGTTTTGTGAATTTTATGATGTTTAGCACAGTTTCTTTTAATTAAAATAAATGGATTTCTCACCGAGTGATAGTTTTCAAAATAGGCATGGGCAGGATGTGTGTGTGTGTTTATGCTCTGGAAGTGTTTGTTTTTCTACAGTCATTATGGTGGGGATTGAGTCCCTGCTCTCTGCCTTTCCTGCTCTTCTCCATCCCAGAGAGTCGTGGCTGTGACCAGATGCAAAAACCATGCAAAGTTACCAGCTTTGAATAGTAAAGGAGAATAAATTTTAGATCACCCATAACAATCTCTCTTTTCCTCACGCCATTGAGTTGAAATAATACTGGGCTCTAGCATCTCAAGCTGCCACTGACAGTGGCAACAGAATTTTCAAAAGAAAGCATGTTTTAAGAAGGCTTGCTAATCTGATAATTATTTTTAAGGATATATGCAGAAAGAGAAATTGTACTTGTTACTATCTAGATCAATACTTTCAACAAATCATAATAAATGCTACTTATTGCTACTTAGCAGATCATAATTAGTATTCAGTAAACCAATATTAAAATGTATGCTATGCTTTAAACTGTTTGACTGTATTAGCATTTAAATACCCTATTGTGTATTTGCTATTTCTCCTCTTCTTATAAAACTGTATTCTCCGGAGTTCAAAATGATTAATTTCCTTTAGAATATGTACAATGCGAGGATTTAACAATTCCTTGTATTTAATAATTGCTCAGTAGCCAGGATTATTATTTCTTATGAGCTCTTGGGTGCAGAGTCATCCAATATTAGGTCAATCATGCTAATAGTGAGCTCTGCAGAGCCCTTCCCTTCCCCTGGTGCCCGGCTGCGGCACGCCGGCCGGGGAGGCCGGGACGGGCTCCCAGCACCTGAGCACTCCACGAATTCATTTCACGTGTCAGCCTTCATTTTCTGCCTACGAGAGCAATTGACAGCAGGATCAGGGGCTTGACATGTCTTCGGAGAGTTTTGCCCTTCTTGGCATTTGCAGACAATAGTACGGCTCTGTCTGACAAGCAAAACCTTTCTTTTTTTTCCTTTTTTTTTTTTATTTTTTAATTTTTTTCACAACAACCTGACTTTCCTTCTCTTGCTCAGGAGCAGCTCTTCACTCCTGTACACAAGGAGCATCAAACCACCAACCTGATTTTAACTTCTACTCCAGGTTGAACCCTACAGTGTGATGGAGGGACTGCCCTCCGCCATAATGCTAATTTATGGGGAGTCCTGTATAACTCTCGGAAATTATATTCTTTCTTTGTCTCCCCTCCCGTATAATTTAACCTTTTTTCCCTCCTGCAACTGTGAATAAGTTATTAAATACATGTCAGCTGAGCTGGTGAAGTGATTTACATCCTGCTTGCGGGCCTGGCCTTGAATATGATAAGTGTGCTTGTCCGAAAGATGGAACTAAAAAGGAAAATTGCCCCAAAAAAGGGCGGTGAGGTGACTTTTCTGTGAGCAAGAGGGTGCTGAGAAAATTGGGTAATAAAATTGCCCATTGATTTTGGCTGTCTGTTGGGCAGCATGCTGTGCCCACGGGCTGCCTTGGGGCACCATGGCCTGGAGGTGGAGGTGCCTCGCGCAGCGAGAAAGGGCTTTTAAACTCCTTTTGTAGGAGAGAAACTGAGGCCTGTCAGGGGATTGGCATAGAAAGCCTCAAATACAACTCCTTTTCTTACAACTCCGCCCTGCAAAGTTCCTGCTTCAGGCCAGTGGCCGCCCTGTTCCTGTGAGGTAAGAGCAGGGAAAGGGTCTGTTTGCCTAAAAAATGTCAGAAGAGGAGGGGGCGCCTGGGGGCAGGGGCAGAGGGTCAGCCCATCTTTTAATTGATCCATACATATGAGCAGTTGAAAAGACAATTGGGGATGGAGTTTTAGAAGGAAGGGGTGGGCTCAATAAAGCTAGATGTTTATTTAGGTGTCCTCTGAAGCGTTTCTGAAAGGCTGCTGGGAGTGAGTTGGGGAGTTGAGCCGCAGGATGACTCTGGTCACTCTCTGGTCCTGCGCTGGGCAGTTGTTTGTGCCCTTGGATTCTCCACCTTTTCTGCCGGAGGGAGAGGGCACCGTTTGGGGAAATCACCGCTCCCCTTCTCGGAGGTTTTTTCTTTGACTTATCTGCATAGGCAGAAGTGATTTGTGTTAATGTTCCCCTCAATGATGGAATCATGCCTTTTAAGGCGCTGTCATTCGCCTGCTGTTGTCTGGAAGCCAGACTTTAGCCAGTGTGGGGGATCTGGGGACTGCTCAGGGCTCTGCTCCCCTGGGGATGCTCCCTGGTGGGGACACCAGACAATGGGGGTCTCAGAACACCCTGGTGAACATCAGCAGCATTGAGGGTTGTAAATGAGCATGGAAATGTTTTGCTTACCTTTCCTGAGAGGTTTTTGTTCTTCACCTGCAGTCTGATCAAATCTCCTGCCCCTGCTATGGGATATTCACTCTCCTCACACGCTCGTGTGGCAGGGATATGAGACTCCCTGCTCAGATAAGCCTCCGAGTTTGACTTTGTGGGCTGAAAGTGTAACTAAAAACCACCCGTGGCCTTGCAGTAATATTTTGTTTTTCATAAATGCAGGGTTTCTAGCCTCTGTCAATCTGTGCTGGATAGCCTTGAACAAGCCTGCTGTCTGCTGCAGGCGTAGTATTGATAAGTGCTTAAAGAAGCGCCGAGCATCCTTCTTTATCAAGGGGATTGCATCTCCAGTAAGGAAAGGAACAATAGGAGTTGGATTGATATTTGGTTTGAATGAGAGGGATTTCTTAGATCCTTCGGTCTAGCTAGGAGATGAGAGATAAGCCTGACAGAAAAATTGCATATGGGCTCTGAAATACCCAGCAAAACTCTGGCCCCTCTCCCTGTAGGCTACTTAGCCGAGAAACTCAGGCCTGGATCTTGTGTAGATAAAATTGCCGTGAAATCTGTCTAAACTCTCTCTGCTGTCAGAAAACGTGTCACCAAGGTGAAGATTTAAATCAGGCTTTTAAATTCCACTGGTAGTGGTAAAAACACATTTCACAACACTGCATTAATTGGTGAATTACAACTGATTTCCTGTAGAAGCACATATTATGTTCTCAATAATACCACATGACGCACCATAATTAGTATTGTTACGGTGAATTCTGAATTAATTATTAATGTCTTGCCACTTACTTTAATGCTGCTGATTGGGTCATTTGCACCTCTGACAAGAAACTTCATTAAGTGTCACTTCTGCATTTATTTTCACTGTGGTCATGAAGACTGTTAGGTGAGAATGTGCTTAAATGATGTCTAATGTCCTTCTTTATGAAGGAGAAGGGTACCCAAAGCCATGGTTCTCCACACTGTGTGGAGCACACCAGTGGTGCTGGCTTGTGGTGAGGGACTTCCTAAAGGTGGTGAGACCACAAGGATACTGTGTGCTCACCTGGGTTCACTGCTGTCCTGGGCTTCCAGCTGAACTGTTGGTGTGACAGGGAAGGGTGGTGACCCCTTCTTGATTGTGTGGAGTACCGAGTGTCCTTATTGAATTCTGCTGATCATAAAACTGTTCATTTGCATTTACAAGGAACGGTAAGGGGAGGAGACCATAATGGCCAGAAAAAGCTGAGAGAGCTAGAAGTTGGCGTGTAGTGGCTTTGAGGGACCCACCTTGGCTTACAGCATCTGAAGACACCAAGCACACTGACATTTGTGACCGTGAATAAGTATAAATATGAAGTTGAGATGCTCCAGAGATCAGCAGTATCAGTTTGATGGCAAGCAGGGTACAGGCTTGGAGTATGTTTATTCAAGAACATTATGTCTGACTGAGTCTTGAGGAATACCAAGTCAGGCTCAGCTTTGATGAGCTAGCTTTTAATAGGAGAAATTTAATTGAGAGTGATATGGCATTAATTTTAACTGTTAGAACAACATAGCATCTAACTAAGGAAACAAAATATATGCCTCATGAAACAACAAATAGGATCGTTTTATAAATTAGCCATTGATTTTATGACATACATGTGATAAACTTATGAAGTTAATAATTATTAACCATATTGAGTAAAAGGCACTGCTCTTCTTTCTGAAGAAAGAAAATAAACAACTTCACAGTTGTAAAATGAGAATACAAGTCCGTACAGAATTTTTTTAAAATAATGTACTGCAAAAGTATTTCTGTCATGGCAAGACTGTGTAGTGAATTAAAATTTCTGATTTAGAGGGTCAGAATCTTATTCATTATGAACTTTACAAAATAAAATAACTACTATCTTGAGTCAGCTGAAAAATTCGGCAGCCCCAAAGCTTCTCTTTGGCAGCTCTAACACATGCTTAGGGACTGTTAGAAGTTTGATTCTTCCCTGATAAATGCTTTCAGTGATCAATGATAGACCCTGTGCGCTTTCTTCAAACATTTTGTATCGATGATGATCCTTTGTAATACTTCACACTGTTGTAAAATCCCAATATCTGATTCATTTTATACCTGACATTGCAAATGATGGCAGTTTTTCAAAGATATTTTGGAGATAGTGAATAGAAAAAAGTAGAATATATATGGGACTATTAAGGATACATAGTTGAAAAAAGCAAAAAGTACTCGCACTGATAATCTGGTATTAAATAAAAAACATTTAGTCTGATGTCAAGACAGAAATCCATCTTTGTGCCAAAAGTCTTGAACTAGCTATGCCTTTCCTAGTTTGCTGCCGCTGCAATGAGGTTTATCTATGTAAAATCAGGCTCCTGGACACAATTAGTCCTTAGTGTTCTTAAACTCAGTGTCTAGAGACTCAAAGTCCTTGTTACCTTTATGATCTTTGGTATCAACATCAGTGTATAAGACAAGGCCAATCTATTTTAATTATGTATAGTTCAGCATGACAATGTTCTGTTCTCTCCTGTGGTCAAAAATGGCACGAAGCAGTTCCGTGTTGTGATGCGCTCATGCACTGTTAAACCTGAGAAGGATCTCTAATTACAAGCAGTAATAAGTATAAGGACTTTTCCAAAACTTTTGAGTATATCTGTATATATATTTATATATATATATATATATATGTGAAAAGAAGAACATAACATCGAGCAAGTATGCATCAATGCTTTAAAAGAAATATTCCTCAGCTTTCATGGTTCACTTGATGGGAGCTTCAGCTGCAACAAATAATTGGGGCTTGAGGTGAATTAATATTTTTATCTCTTAAAGAAAAAAAAAAAAGCAACAAACAAAGAAGCAAATGAGAAGAGACTTGCAAATCCAGCCCTTTCCAGCCAGTTTCTGTCTTTTCTCCGTCCCGGGTGATTTAGAGAGATTTGGTGATGTTTGAATCTGCACCTGGGGATGAGCTGGCCTGTGTGGGACACGGACTCCCAGAGAGTGGCTGGTTCTGGTGCAGAGCCAGAGCTGGGCCCCCGAGGGAGGGTTGCTGCCCCCCCCCCCAGCTCTCAACCCCCCGCTTGCGCTTGCAGGAGGTGAGGCTACGATGGGTATTAATCCCTGGTTTTAAGATTATGCTTGTAATGGGGAAACCAGCTCCGTGTTCTCAACAGATGGCAAATGTTTTCATCTACATTTTTTTTTTTTTTTTGGCTAAGTCGGTTTTATCCTTATCAGTTTTTTATATTATTTCTACCAAATTTTCTTGGATTCAAACACTGTGGCTTTATTTTATTTTAGTTCTTCCTTGGCTATAAAATTCATCTTAAATAATGTGGGTTATGCTTGTTTTAATTTTCCACTATCATTTTAACACTGGCAGCTTAAAGTATATTTATGATGCAATCCAGTGTTGGAAAATGAGCTGTAATACACATTATAGTTGGTTTCCTACAATGTAAAAATATCTTTGCAGTTATCTTCTAAGCAATAACTGTCCTTAGGGGCTAAAAAAGTACACGCAGTTTACTTTGTTTCTTGAAGTTAATCATCACAACTCAAATGTAAACTTAAATAGCATTAAATGCTGAGATAAAACGTAAGGAGTATTTTGTGGTTTAAAATCGTGAAAGATAATACACAACGTGTTATTGCAGAGGGAGCTTTGTCTTTCCCTGTGCAGAAGGACGCTCTGGTGACTGCTGACCAGCCACGGCCACACAGAAAGCTGCAGGGCCAGAGCCACGGCTCAGCCAAGGAGCAAACTGAACAATTCCTCATTTCCCTCCAAGTGGCTTGTTACTTTTCATGCTCGTTGCCTTATGTCTTATCTCAAACCTATTGAGAACATAAATGTCACTGTTGTGGCTTATTTATTTATTTATTTATTTTAAGTGTGTTTTGGAAGTAGAGGGAAGGCAGCAGAACGATGAAACAGACCAGAGATTTCGCTTACTTTCATGTTTTCAACCCATCTGTGAATTTCCAGGGCCCTTAGTGGAAATCAGCCGGCCAAAGGTGCCCATGCAGCACTTGCAGTGTTGGGCAACCTCCTCTGATTTGTTTCTTGCATGATTCATGACTCTTTCCTTGCTACAAGTAATTGCAATTCTGTTTCTTGCTGAGAGTTTTTGAGTGTCTTCAGAATGGGCTCAGTCCTTAAGTGGGGAAATACCAGCATTAAAAGCAACCGCCTTTTGGGCAGGACCAGCAAGTTTTGTGCCACAAAATACTTTCTTTTTGTAAAGTTCTGCACGGGTCAACTGTAACAAGAGTAAAATAGGATGCACAGGCTAGCTAAAATATATTTAAAGCAATATATGAGAAGAGGAAGAGAATACTCTTTCTCATTAAATGAGACCAGCAAGTAAGATGGCATTGTTAATGTGGTAGAAGGGATATTTCCCATTATTAAGTATATTCGTATGACATGAAATGTCTGAGACTAAAAGCAATTTATATGTAACTTAAGGAATAATCGATATTGATTTGGAAAGAAGAATGCTATAATCTTAGTTTTGAAAGATTCATACAACTTGCAATTGTACGAAAACTTGATTCTATTACACCTTCCCTGCAGCAACAGACCATAAAGATTGATTATGCGTTAAAAGCAATATTTGAGTGAAAAAATATGCTGCACAGATTTTCAGCTGTCTTTTCTCCAGTTGCTTTTACTGTCTCTGTTCAGATGTGTAAGCCTGAGTATCTCCAAGAGGGGGGCCCCAAGCAGACCCTGGGAGTGTAATCATACCTAACACTTAGGGAGCAGCAGTACACCTCTGCAGCACTGCACAAATGAATGAATTCCTTCTCAAAACACCTTTGAAAGAAGAACTCTTTGAATATTGCATATGAAAAGGGATTAATGAACTATCATATTTGTAACTTACTTTTCATTTTCCAAGAATACTTGTTCAAACAAGTTCCTGCTTATGAGGTGGTTCGTGAATAAGAAAAACATTTGTAAATACTCAAGCAAAATACACTGTGTGCTCAAGCATTTGCATCAGTAGAATTTGATCGCTTTGAAATCTCTTTTGGAGATTAGGGAACAAAAGCAAATTCTACTTCAAAAGGTTACCAACACATAGTTCAAGGTATAAACGATACATACTCAGAGTAGTATTTCTGGCAAGTGGTGTATATTGGCAGCTTTGGCTGGTATTTGTTAGTGCGTGGACATACACTGTTTTCTATTTGCTGTAGCTTGTGCTTCAGAATCTACATTTTTATTATCTGTACTAAAAAAAACCTTCCCCTGACACACAAATAATGCTGCAGTTTTGCTTGAAAAACTTACCTTCAGAGTGTGAAAGAGAAATGTGTAACAATTTGTTTTTCATTTCTGCAGCCAACTAGAGGTAGAAGGTCTGGGCAGAGTGTGCTTTGGATCCTGGTGGTTTGCAGGCTGTGGCTGAGGAGCCTGGTGATGGAACTGACCCGGCTCTCTGTTTTCGGTCACTTCCTAATTTTCCACGCGTCTGGCAGTCAGTAGGTGGGAGCAGACCTACTGTCTGAAATCCATCCAGCCTCCTCCAGTCCAATAACATTTTTTTACAAGAAAAGTTGTCTGTAGGGGCTTGTGTGTTAAAGTGTTCATTTGCAGGTGCGTGATAGGGCCGTTGCTTCCCGTGCTGTGCTTGGGTATGTATTTATTTTTGGGAAAACCTGCACTGAAATATGGCAGCCTTACTGCACAGCAGCTCTCTGGCCAGAGCTGAGGTTTTGGTTAGTTGTTGTTGCTGCAGAGTTAGTGCAAGTTTCTGGGTAATTATTGGGATCAAGCACGACATTAGCTCTCGACACACAATGTGCCAGCTGGGCTGGGTCACTCGTACCACCAGTGGGTGGAAAGGGAGCCAGTGTGCAGGAGGCATTGCCCATGTGCTGAGAGGATGAGGGTTACTTAATAACTGACGCAAAAAGAAGTGGAAGCCCAAAGTGAACATGGAAGGTTTCCAGCATCACCAAGATTGCAAGGAAGAAGAAATTTATACAAAGCCTAAATAGAGAATGTACTTGGGAATTGTGCTTGTTCTCAAGACTTCAAACCACGTGTGTGCTTCCCTTGCTATTGCAGCGTGTTGTCTTTAAACTTCTTTGGTGTTTTTCCAATGAAATTCTGATGACCAGTTGCTGTCAATTGCACTGTACAATTGCTTGAAGCCACAATACCAAATACTTGAAAGCATTTGGAGTCCTAAATGTAGCTGGAGTTGTTTGTTTGCAGTGGACAAGAATTTTGTGCAGAGGTTGCCAGACCTGGGGGAAGCTGTTTATCAGCAGATGCTGTTTTGCTGGTTCACGACTCAGCAGTGAGTTTTAAGGGGGACTCGGAATCCAAGCCAGCTGCTACTGGGGTAATATTGTAGATTATAATATTAAACTATAGTTTGTCTATAATATGCAGTGTTCTTTTTTTTTTTTCCATTTTTCTGAATGTTTCTGAATATTTTTACTTAATGGAGATGGTGAAGGGTATCCATATTTAGGTGATTATGAGGATGGGGTTCAGACCCTGAGCCTCAGAGGTCTGTTAGCCACACAGCAACAGTGCTGCAAAGGGAGGAGCTATGTTTTTATCATGGTAGTTCCAGATTTCCAGCTGTGACCATAAAATAATTCTCAAGGCAGGTTTTTTTTTTTTTTCAAATGCCTTTCTCTGACATGAGGATAACTTCCTGATTTTCCTCTTTTAGAAGTCTAGCTCTTTCATTTTTCATTGCATTAAATTCCTGAGCAGCTTTGTCTTTTAAATTCAAATGATTTATTGGCTTGGAAATAAATGTGTGAATGTCAAAATAAATCAATGGAATAATATCAAAGAATAATAGGAATGAATGAGGCAAGTGTTGTAAATGGGAAACAATATGAAACCCTGATCATCCAATTCGACACGCGTCAGTTGACAGTGAGGCTGCATGTACCTTAAGTTACCCGTGCACTTAAGTGTTTGCAGGGTTGAGATCTGACTTAATACTGTGTCAGAGAAGAGCATAATTAAATGCATATACAAATTAAAGCACATAGGAGAAAGTAGATTAAAATGGAATCGAGTACATGAGGCTTAAAAGTCTCCCCAAACTAATACTGTTGTGTAATTCTTAATTGAAAACAGTTAGGAACCTGGTTTTCTATATGTAGTACCGTATCTAAGCAACATGTACCCATTCTTTATAGGGTATTGTAACTGGAGGAGATACTCGAGCAAAGCTCAGCTTGGTTCCTTCATCACCTTTACCAGTAAAAAGTGGTTTTGGCCTAGATCTTATGGTGTAACATTATCATTGTCTTCCTTCTATTGCAGCAAAACCCTGCTGAAACTGGGAAAACCTTAACTCAATTGCTTAGAAAGACACGGTCCTCCCTCATGTGTTGGTAAAAATAGGCACAATTCAGAGTCCAGACCTGTAAAGATGTGGCTTGTTTCTGGTTTACGTGCACATAAATTCCATGACAGTCAGGTCGGTGCAGAAGCTGACCTGAAGGAAGGACATGGACAGCACCACACTCAGCAGTAGCCACAATTCACTGGTCCCAACATACCAGCTTGTGTTCTGCAAGCCCACAGTTTCAATCTTGCCACTCTCTTTCCTTTTTTTTTTTTTTTGTGAGAACAATAATAAACCTATGAAAAGAGGTGGCTGTTGTCATGCTGATCAGAGGTTTGAAAAATGTGAGTTGGCTTAAACACAGTTGTGGGGACTTGGCTCTTGCTGAGCCAGGATGGTCTGCTTTTTAATAATTCTCCTCCAGCACCTCTGTGTGCCCTCCATTTCCTTCAAAAGTCTATCCTGAGTGACCCAAAGCAAAAAGTGATATTGTAGCACCAGGCGGTGAAATCAGAGGGATATAAATTATATATCAGGCAAGCTGTGGCATAGAGAGGCCTGAACATGCCCGGTACCGCTGCCGGGCGAGTCACCCCTCTGTAGCGGTCAGCAAACCGGGGTCCCGGGGGACACTAATAGCCAGCCCTTGGATGAGTTTGTTTGGCAGCATTCTGACCCCCACTCCGGTACTAATCTCTGATCAGTAACCATCTGCTCGATGCAACCCAAACGACTAAGCACTTTTCTAACTGTCAGGGATGACCTGGAGAAACTCATGGGGGAAATAAAACTCTCGGCCCCTGATCAGAATACTGATGGCCAGCATTTAGTGCGGGGCTGCAGGAAACCAGATTCTGCCTCTGCTCCCTGCCTTGCTGCTCGGCACTGTTGTCAATTTGAAGTTAAAACTTCTTGATAAATCTGTGCTCAATTTTGCCACCTTTTGTTGTATTGAACTGTGCTTCCTATGGGAATAGTCTGCGGTAATCCAGTGCTATGCATCACTCCATAAGAAAGTGCAACTGCAGGATGGAGTGTTCTAAGAACAGTTTGTGTGTTTTCTTGCCTTTTTTGGACTGGGCTCTGAGTTTTTCTGCAAGTTTGGAGTTACTTCTTCAGAGTGAAGGGTATTGGGGAGGTTGGGTCATTGGAAATCGTTGTATATGGAGGGGAGAGTTACTTTTGACTTGTCCGAGTCTTTAGTTTGCTGTGGAGAAAAAGCAGAGAGGCTTTTATAGTAGCTCATCTTTGAGCAGGAAACAGCCTTTTTGGCTGTGGCTTGTGTAAACCCATGGAAGCCAAACACCTAAAATATCAATTCTTTGTCAGTCAGCATCAGCTGATTTCCTAAACATCTGTTCAGTCATTACTGTATTAAATCTGCAGTACCACAAATGTCTGCATGTTAAAACAGAGAGCTGTATTTTAAGTGCCCTAATTGAGTTTTAAATGTTATTTCATTACCTAGGTCAGAACACAGAGAGAAATAAAGTTTTTTGTGAAAATTCCGCACCAAATACTGCAATCCTCTGTTGGCGTTTGCTCCAATAAAACTCTGGCTGGCTCCTGCTGGGGTTCAGAGTCAGCAAGGCAGTGTTTGGGCTGGGGTGGGGAGGGTTGCTGCCACCCTTGATGCAGTGCTGTGTGATACCAGCCAACACGAAACTCCTCGTGCACCAACACTCCTTGGTTGTCTGTACCTGTGAGACTGGTCTCCCTGACCTTCTCTCTGCTGCCCTGCGTGGGTTGGGCTCTGTGTTGTCTGCAGAAGCCAGGTAGTGTATGTGACAGGTTAATATGATATTAAGGGGTTTGGAAAAAAAAAAAAAAGCTAGGTGACAAATATTTTCATGCAGGAGCTTCGTTTGCTCAGCGTGCCATGTCTGGGAATTTTTCTTCCCCGTGGGCAAAGAAGATGTGCAGGGATAGCCTTTAATATTGGTGATGGGAAAGATTCAAATACTGATGCACATTCCTAGGCCAAGTGTGTTGTGAATAGTGGGCAAGTGCTCTGTTGTCTTTCCTAAATCAGAGCACTCCATTTCTTACGAGTGAGTCCTGGATAGGAGTGCATTTCTGACCATGTTCAATGCAAATAGGTGTCATGCCAAAAAAATCACAGGAAGGAATTGGAGCACTGGAAAGATGGTTTGAAATAGAAATTATATATGGATAAAGGAATTTCTTTTCTTTCATCTAGTTCTAGGCATGTATCTTTCAAATGAAGTTGGCTCATGATTTATAGGGATTGACATATAACCATGCCATTTTACTCTGTCTTCTTATTTTCCTTCTTTGTTGATGTAGTGATTACTGATAGTGTGTGAAATAGTTTCTCTTTCCTGATAAAGAGTCTCCTTGCAGCTTGTGCAATCACTTGTAATTTGAAATTTATTCTAAGATGCACTTAATAACTAATTATATATATGGGTCTTCTTTAGCCTGGGTAGTCCTATAAATGCTGAAAAGGGCATGAGCACCTCTGTCAAATGGACCGTCTGAGGAGAAAAGCTGAAAGAGGGACTGTGTTTTTCTGTATATTTGATGGCCACTGAAAATTTACTGTAAACTGCCTGGAAAGTGAGGGAAGGTATGGGAAGAGGGAGGTGCATTTGACATAATCCAAATGATTCAATGAGCAGAAGTGGTGAGGCTTCTGTGAGGGAGTTCAGGCACTGAGCTCAAGACTAAAAGGGGGTACGTGGTGGGATAAGGAACAACTAAACTGGTGCTGGTGAAGGTTTTGATGCAAGAACCCTCAGATTTTCAGTTCTGGTGCTGTTGGGTGGCCCCAATCCATGATTCACCTCCTGGGTGGGATTTGACCAAGCAAGTCCCTTAGCAAGTCTCAGGCAGCCTGAGCCGAGGCTGTGCTCACATCTTGCCTGGGCTTGTGGCCAGTGGCCCTTGAATGCCAGTGGGCAGCGCTTCAGAAGGGCAGATGGAGCACAGCTCTCGTGCCTTTACGTTTCCATCGCTGCTTGTAGCACACAGTCAGAGCACGGTGTACCTGGCTCCTGTTTCCCACCTGTGGAGGGACAGTCCACTCGTTTCTTGTTGGGGCTCTGCCTGGAGGCAGGACCTGGCTCTGCTTTCTCTGGTGTGTGGCAGCGGAGGGCGATGCCAAGCAGCACTGCTGGAGGAGCTGGAAGATGCTGACCCATCCATTGTGTTGTAGCAGCACCTTCCTTCCCTGCCCTCCTCCGAGGGCACTGTGCCTGGCCCCAGTGCCGTGGTGTCTGACGCTGGGCAGTGAGGCTCTGCAGCCACAAACCGAGCAGCTGGAACTTAATCACTCCAGCTATCCTTAATTAAGCCTCTGAATACCCCTCTCTGCTCGCCAAGCTAGTGTTAGCCCAGTCCTACAGATGGTGAAACTGAGACGCAAGGAGGTTAAGTAACTCGCCCAGGGCTGTGCAGTGAGTGGTGACAGATCTGGGACTGGGGCTCCCGTGCTCTGCTGGACCGTGCTGGCCGGCCTGGCGGGGGGGCCACACACGCTGCTCGCATCAGAGCTCTCCCAGCCAGAAAATCTCTCCCATCTCCAGGGGAAAATCAGTCATTCTCTCAGTGTGCTCCAATATTTGAATGTTTGGGGGCTTTTTCATTTATTGATTTAGTTTTAACTGTTACTTCAGCTTCTCAGATGAGTGCCCCAATCCTCCCAGGATCACCTACCTCATCATAAAGGGTACTTTATCATTTATGCACTGCCTGGAAATGCATAGGTGTGGAATAGCTTTCATTGTTCACATG
Source organism: Scolopax mira (assembly GCA_004320125.1). NCBI lineage: Eukaryota > Metazoa > Chordata > Aves > Charadriiformes > Scolopacidae > Scolopax > Scolopax mira. The sequence continues at coordinate 1,176,796 of BJBW01001175.1, forward strand.
CTATTTGAAAGCCTTCTCTGCGTTCCTGGCACTAATGTGAAATCACAGGCTGGCTGAGGAGTGTTCTTTTTCCTGACCATATATACCTTATGGTCAGTGAAGGGGCGCTTTGCAGATGGTGGGTGGTGCATAAGTATCATCATAGGAGATACCAACACAAACACTGGTCTTGCACCAAGAAGCTGTTAATTTTCAGAGGTACTTTGTGCTGAAAAGGTCACCTCTTCTAGTTCAAGGCAGTTGCATTTTTCATCAGTTAAATTCCCAGCTCACTCCAGAAATGTGTTCCCCTTCTCCCATTCCAGGGGAGGCTCCACCGAGTGGTGCATGACGCTCTCCCCAGCCCCATCACACCACACCTCTCCGTAGCACGGTGAGACCCCAGAGTGTAGCACTCCCTTCCATCCCCTGCTGTGCATAGGGACCCCGGGGGTTCCCCACAGCCAGCATCCACCTCCCATTTCACCGTGTAGTTCATGTGGAACCAGTGGTTTCTGCAGCTCTCACATAGATTAGGGGTACTGTGACTCTCAGCTGGGTTAGGGCTGCCCCACACTTGTGTCGAGTGCTTTGGGCCACGCTGTTTGGGGAAGGTGGAGTGCACCCCTCAAACTCTGGAGCTGGAGAGGCACAGTTTGGCCCTCAAATTTCACGTTGTGAAGCAACTTGTTCATGTGATAATCTCTGAAGGATTAAAAGGGTGTGAAAAAAAGTATATTTGATTATGTGCTTGTAATGCCAGGGATGGATGAGGAAGAGCAGAATGCAGCTCCTGGCTACCAGGCTTTTGCTGCAAACTCTGTCTCAGATTGTTAAATGTTTTTCTCTTTCATTCTGCATGTTGTGTGTCTCTGCGCTTCCAGCTTCCTGCCACTACAACAATGCGAAATGTCAAAAGAGAAGGATTATTCCTGCAGTATCTCTAGCCCAACTGGAAGCAGTAAGTGCCAGAAACGTTAGGCAAACGCCTGTTCTGATTAGACTGCCAGCTTCCTTTTGCCGGCCCAAAGGGTTCAGGTAGGTTGAGTAAGCTTTGGATAAGAACCCACGCTTTGGGCGCTTCTGGGAACTGAACAGCCAAAGTGTTTGAGATCTGCCCAGTGCTTCTTGAGAGCAGATGTAAACCCATATTGTGCTTGCAGGGACGGAGGAAGAGCTGGCATGCGTGTTTATGCATACTTAACAGTTATGAGGATATTAATTACTATTATTTAGCAATGTTCTGCTATAAAAGAAGTATTTCTGATTTTTTATTTTCATCTGCCTCATTCTTTATTCACTTGATCAGAGCTGAGTAAATAATTCAAATATTTTCCTTTGAGGATTTCTTTATTAAAGACTTGACCATTAAATCCTTCAAGTGGTTCCATATTTGAAATTATTTGTAAAAGTCTTTGAGGCATCATTCTGAGGTTTTGATTGTGATTATTACTGAAATTTGTGGTACTGGATTTCTCTATTATCCTGTGGTTTAGTTTCCTTTTCTGTATTTGACTGTTACACAGTTACCCAGCACAGTATAAACTGAACTTTAGAATTTAATACACGGCTGGAAATTTTTTACAGGCTCAAAATCTGTTGCTGTCTTATTTCTCAATGTTAGCTACAAAACCTGAATGCTTGTGGAAAGTGATAACAAATGCTTTGTAAATGTGATTGAGATGAATCTTTCTTGGCTTTCAAATTCAAGAAACCTTTTCCCCCCTCATTCTCTGTCACTCTAATTTCCATTGAAGTCCAGATTTACAGAGGCCGTGGGTTTACCTGTAAATCTGATTGCACTTACCCTACTGCAGTAGTGAGTGTTCACAATCCATAAATGCATTCCTCCAGCCACGAGGGCTCCTTCGCCGCGCAATCTCAGCGTCCAGGAACTCAGCCCTGTCAGGGGAACCAATAATATTTTCTATCCCCCAAAATAAATACACAAGCAAATAAAAATCCCTAAGTGTTTGAGGTGGAAGGAAATACCATATCGGCGAGAATGAAATTCAAACCCCAGGTACACTTCAGGCGTTTTGGGACAGAGGATGGCCTTGTTCTGCGTGGGACTTGAGGGAAGGAGAGGCCGTACTTGTACTTGATTGAAGTTTAGAGGGTCTGAAAATGTTTTCAGAAGGAAAGTGGTACCATTGCCGGTTTGGCAGAGCAATAAACAGAAAACTCAAATGTACCAATTAAAAGGTGTGAATGGCATTTTTATGTCTTTGTTCTCACGCAGACTTTCAGCAACAAATGCATCCTTTATTGGAAGCCTGCTTTGGTCTGAAATGATTCACTCTGATTTATATTCTTTAATTAAAGGCTTTTAACATTTAATCATATTGGGAAAAGAGCATTGGTGCTTAGGCCAGTTTATGGCACAGGAAATAATCTTATTTTTATTTTCTAGGCTGTGATTGCAAAACAGAACTTGAGAATCTCCCCGAGTGGGCAAACCTCCCAAAACATTAGGTGTGCAGAATTGTGCATGCACTTGCACAGCTTGCGTAACAACCCAATTATTGCACTTACCTGCTTTGCATGCATAATCACATTAATTACTTGGGCAAGCTAGCTATGCATTATGCATATTTTTACAATCACTGGTTGTACTGTACGCTTGTAAATATAACTGAGATTTTCTAACTGTAGTATATAATGTAATGAGAAAATTATCTGTGGAGTGGTAAAGTGGTAGCTTCTATATTGCCAGGAAGGATTTCCAGCATGCAGCAATTCTAGCTGTGAACATATCTGATTAAATTACATGAGTTTAGAATGAAAGTTGAATCAGTAAAAAGTGTTTTCATCTTCTTACTGAAGGCAAAAATTTTCAAGCTGGGTGTTCAGCATTCTGTACCAATTTTTCTCTTCTTCATCATAATCCCCCCAAATAATATAAATAAACAACTGCATAAAATTGATACATGCCTAACAATTAAAGAATTCAACTGCTAACCCTCGCATTGAACAGTACATATTTAGCTTCCAGGAGATGTCTGTATTCCACACGTCCACTTAGCTTTTTATCTTAAATTCTTGGATACAAGCCTACCCGTCCAAAACTCTCAACACAAAGCTATCTCACAGGTTGTCTCTATCTGCCTGCCAAAAACTGTTGAAGCAGAAAGGGAAAAAGATGAGGACTGCAAAGAATCCACACTTCTTCTGTCACTCGGAGACAGCAGGGTGGATATCTTTTCTCTTCCTGGCACCATTATCTTTCTTACCTTTGGCACTATTGTTCCTCGCTGGCCTCCAGTTTTTGTCTCGATTAAGTATGTGATTTGAATATTGGTGCAAGACTTTTCCGTTCATTAGATGATGTCACGATTCCCAGGCACCGCATATGTTGCATTGCTAGGTAGCACTTAGCAATGTTTGGATCCCCATCTGTTACCTCAATTTGGCACATTGTGCCTGCACTTTAAACTCTAAAATGTTATGACACTGTTTCCTGCGTTCCTGGGTGCCAGGTGGATTGGAGCCATTCCTCGAAGGATGTGCATGTGCAGGGTAAAGGAGTAAATGACTTGGAATGGGCCCTTGTCCTTGCTGTGAAGGACTGAGGGTGTCATTGTTCAGTGCCCAGCACAACCCGAGCCAGCTACTTCCCAGTAATACTCCAGCTTCATGCTAATTATTTACTGAGAAGATGACAGCTATTTGGACGTTGTTGCCAGTGGTTGTGGTTGTGTTGGTAAACGCTCTCCTCTCGTAGAGCAGAGGTGCTTTCCCATTGCTGCACCCTCCCACTTCTCAGAAGTTCATGGTTGTAGAAACTTCCCGCAGTGCGTCTGCTTGTTTAATAACCCCCCACTGCCCGTGTGTTGTGTCTGTCTGTTCCCCATGAAAAGGTGGTGGGAACTACATCCCTTCTTGTCTTTGTGTCCTTTCTGTCAGCTGATTGCTTTGCTGGTACAGCTTTGGAACAGTTCTCTCTTTCTCTCTCAAGCCATCTTTGCCATCTCCCTTCCTCTGTGTATTTTCCGCATTAATTAAAACTTACAAGCCATCTTTCTCCTTTTTTCTTCACCCTTTTTCCCCCCGTCTGGGTGGACCTCCTGAGGTCCCTTCCAATCAAAATTATTCAATGGTGGTCTTTTGCTCGTGCTCTTCCTGCCTCTCTTCTCACTGTGAGTACCTCCAGGGCACCCGAGCAGATTGTATGGAACCGTGATTCTGTGATTCATAGGCACTGGAATGGTGAATCAAAAGCAAGCATTTTAATTATTTTACACAAAAATGGTGAAATCCCCTCAAAATAACTTCACTAACTGTGACCTAAATACTCGATTCTGTCTGTGTGTCTCCTAAAATTCATCAGAATTTAACTCCCCGTTGTGTTAGTAGGCTTGAGAATTGGGTTAAAAGAGCTTGAAACTGGAGGAAATAATAAACTGGTTTGTAGACAGTGCAAATACTTCAGTACTGACCCATTTCCAACACATTATTTTTAGTGTATGACATTTCACATCACTTTGCATTGAGATTTGATGTGACAGTATTAATAAACTTAAAACAAGAGGAAACAAAAAGAAAAGCCATTTTTTCTGGGCAAGTACTGCTTAAGTTCCTATGGTCTGAAAGAGCCAAGGGTAGGGACCAGGAAAGTGCACCCTCAGGGGCCGGCGTTTCCCATACGATACCTATAAAAAGATATGATAGAACAAGATGGTATATTTAACCAAATCTCTCAAAATCATTTTGTAACTTAGCAGTCACCGCCTCAGGAGCCCAAGGGATTTAAGCACAAAGAGCAGCGGAATAAGGCAGAATCCCATTAATGGAAAGGTCAACAGGGCTGGAAAAACAGAGGATTGTTTTTGGTAAGTGGGGATTGGGTTGGCCCCAGCGTCACACACAGCAGGGTGAGACTCTGACACGAAGGGACTGGCAAGTCCAAAACCAGGTCTGCCTGCCCCAGGCAGAGAAAAGCAGCAAGAAATGGGAACAAGGCTGGGGTTCTCGGGCAGCACAGGCAATAGTGAATCTACTGTTTCTGTGTGTGACTGAGGTGCCACGTCCTGGGCCAAAGACAGGAGGCTTATCCTTAGAAATTCAGCTCTTGTGTTTGCCCCTCTGCTGGACAGGAATCTCATAAGAGGCATCATCTAATGATGATTTTTTTCCACAATTTTTCTGAATTTTCCTACTTTTTAATACCTTTGGCAAATGAGCTGCTGAATAGGGCTGACTGCAACCTAATAAGGCAGCTGGACTCGGTACCTAAAGGTTCTTGGAGAAAAGAAGAGGGGAAGGAAGAGTGCTTAGAGCTCGCTGTGTTATGCAGAACTTGTATTAAAGTATGGAAGTTTAGGTGTGCCCCTTGGTCTGTGTGTAACAGGCAAAGTTTATTTGTTTAATTTATTAATCTTTCCACTATTTGCACACTCTTTTTTTTTTTCCTCCAAAGGAACTGGTGTCTAAATGATGTTTACTCTGTGCATTACAGATTATGATTGAAATACAGCATTGAAAAATTGAAATTATTTATCTTTTTCAGAGGTTGGTATTTTGCATTTTTTCTAGAATTTGCACTGTGTAGATGTTCACTCTGCAGAGGAAGTAACAGAGCCCAGAAACATGACTTTCAAAGAATTCTGCTTTTAATGAGAGTGTTTGGTTTTTAGTTGTTGTGCAATTAACCACAGTTTTCTCCTCAACAGTAGCTGTTGCCAAAACCAGAGAATGAATGCTTGATTGAATTGAAAAACGTATGATTTGGACAACAATGGAATTGTTGTCATCCTGTCGTCTTTTATCTAAATGGTAAATTACTTTCTTTCTGTAACTTTGTGATCAGGAAACACTGTGTGTTTCTAAAAAGTGGGCACACATGATGCTAAAAAAAACTGTTACAGTTTACAGGAAACAGTCTTTTTCTAGACAGTTACAAAGGAGAAGGGACTTCAGTGCTGAGAAAATGCATATTATCAGCTAGAGAAGAGGGCAGTATATCCAGCATTTCAGCATCTTTATAGTTTGACCATGAAATACCAATTTCTGTTTTCCTAAATTCTGTTTGAACATTTTCCACGATCGTTTTTTTTAAGCCAAGGAAATATGTTGAACATAGTCATTCAAAGCTAATTCCTGCTTTTTTCAGAGAGGAGCTTTTCTGTAACCTGACTGATCTGTGTGTGTTCGTCCGCGTGGGGAAGAGGGTTCAGACAAGAATGTGCAAAGAGGTTTGAAGATGGCCAAAAATGTGACCAGGTTAAAATATGACTTGCTTGTCCCTTAAATAATTTCCTTTGAAAAAAACAGCTCTAGTCTCTGAATCATAAAACCGCACAGTCTGAAAAATACACTAGAGGATAGATTTTGGAGGTGTCTGGCTGAGTATATAGTGGACAGCTCAGTAACCATTTAAAATCATTTTATTTTTTTTTAAATGAGGCCTCTGAAAAGACAGAGCTATTAAATACAAGCCATTATAAGATTTTTTTTAATTTACTAATGGCATTCTTTCCTGTGTAACTGCTTCTGACTTCCCCATGACGTGCAGTTTTAAGAGCAGCTTTTGTCTCGAGGCGATAGCGATGTTAAAGCAGTTCAGTTTCTGTCTCAGGTATGTACCGTACATTTAGAAACCACTGAGCCACATTCAACTCTACTGTAAATTCCTAAAAGTGTAATAGCACCATGTAGGAAGGGTGAGGTGTAGATTGTGACTTGGTGAGAGACACAAATGGCGTTTTCTTGGCAGGAAGAGAATGAGATGTGGGGCTGGAATAGTCTCCCTCTGAGCAAGACACGATGTGCAGCTGTAGTTGAGTCCCAGAAGCAGCTCTGGGAAGCACAGATGTGAGAGCTCTGCAATAGCTGGGCGTTTGCAGCCCCTGTGGTGTCCTGGATGAAGTGCTGTCCCTGTTGCTGGGATTGCCTCTTCTTCCTCTGCTACCTCCCAGTCCTCATCATTATAAACCTACATAAAACTTGTCTCTCCAAGAAGCACCCGGGTAGAAGCTGATTCACAGTCCAGGTCTGCTTGTGTCTACCTTCCCAAGGATGTGCACAACCTGCTTCTCAACGTAGTGCAGCTCATGGCATATTCCAAGAGGTTTTTTCCTCGAGGATTGCTTTTCCACAGCACACAGGCAAATAAATTGTCAAATGCCCAAAAAGTGCTGTGAGCACAAGCACATAATTAGCTTTAGATAAAGCATTTATTAAAGCAAGTCAGTGAGTTCCTCAAGAACTGTGGGCCTGATGCCCGTGATCCTGAGCTGCTGTACCATCTTGCTGCCATACTTGCCCTGTGTCTGGAAGAGGAACCTCCTGCAGAAGTTGTGTGTGAGCTCTCCTAAAGGTTTTGGGCAATGAAAAGCACCGCTTTAAAGGAAACAGGTTGTCTAAAGTGATATAGTATCTTAGGGATTGCAAGTGGTTTCAAGGTCTCTCTCCCTTACTTAGATCAGGTTAAATTCACTTTCTACCTTTAAGTAAGTAGGAACAGCGTTTTAATGGTGGCTGCCTATGGGTCAGCTGCAGCTTGGGCTTGTGATTGATTGGGTCCTCCAGAGCAAGCCACAACGAAGACAGGATAGTCAGCAGGAGTAAACTCAGGCCAATTAGTTCCCAGTGCTATCGGCAATGCTATGGGAAATCCATTTTTTTATCAGTAAGACTGCAGCTTGCATCAGCAGTCTCCATTCCTCATAAGCAGATCATTGACTTATAAATTCTTCTGCTATCTTTGGGATGTTTTTATCCTCTAGCCTATTGCACGTACTAAATTTGAGGGGACATATCACTAGCTGTAGCAGTGGCAAGGCTAATATTTTCTTTCGGAATATTGTGTTGTATGTCAGCTGAAACAGCAAATGCATTTTTACGGCGTGTTTTGCTGTCACAGAATTGCAGAGAAGAAACAGAACATGCTCCCGCTAGCAGCCTCTGCTTCTCCTGCTGATTTAATGGGGTAAATGATCAAGGTTTCTAAAACTGGGCTGAAAATTGCATTACGTATTGCTACTCATTTAGAAAGCAGTAAAGCTTAGTAAATCACGGCAATTGATTAAGCATCAATCCTAAATTATAAGGGCAGATCTTCCCGTGGTGTCCCTGGCAGTGTGTTCATGGGATGGAGGATGCGTTGCTGGGTCCTTCAGTTTCGACACTGGCTGCTGCGTGAGGAGTCTGTGTGGGACTCACTGCTGAAAACTGTCCTTGGAGCCGTGGGGCAGGAGTCCAGCTGGTGGCTGGAACTGGTACGGGCCAGGACTGACTCTCGCGCTCCTGGCACATCATCCCCTGCAATTAATTGCATGTTTAATGTCCTGTCTCTGCTGGGAAGTTGGCCCCGTTCTCCAGCTATTTTCCATCGGTCGGGTGTGCGAGGGGATGAGGTAACAACCACTACAGTGCCCATCTGAAGAACATAATGATCTCGGCAAAAGTTCCCCTGGCCTGTCTAACCCTTCTGATTTTCACGCAAAATATTTTTGTTTATTTAATACTTTAAGTATCCTTGATCTCTTCAAAAAAGCTTGTTTGTATTGTCTTTTTGAAAGTTCAGTCAAAAAACATTAGCTAGAAAAGGGAGCAAGGAAATGTGAAATGATGGTTAACCTTGTAAAGCATAAGAAATCTGTGGGATTTAATGGCACCTTGGTCTGGAGGAGTTCTAGAGCAGAGGAAATAGTAGTGGGAAAGCCATTTTAGCACATCACCGTGTCTCATACTACATGCAGAGAGACCATGTATATTGCATGTACCCTGCTGTACAGCAGCATTCACCTGCCACTGCGCTGTTTTGAGGTATTCCTGCATAAATGGGTAATGGGTAGGTTACTGATGAGAAGTGTATTTAATGTTCGCTCATAGAAGGTCGTGCGTCACGAACGTGGGTTTGATGTGTTTTCTGAGGAAGCTGGGACTTAGGGGCCAGCACACTGAGGTGACTTTGGGTGGGCATTGTGTGAAACCTGTTCAAATGATGGGAAAAGATCCCATCCCTTTCCTTTGTCTGCATGTTAAGTGCATAGGTTTTTAGTTTTCTGACAGCTCCACCATTTATTATCTGTGCCTTTTTTTTTTTTTTTTGCTGTCAAATGATGCTATTTCCCCATAATCAGCCAGTTATTTCATAAGGGCTGTCTTTCATCAAATACATGTACACTGTCAGACACAGTGGGCCTGATCCACGTGGGGATACAGTCATACTGCTGCTAACAATAAGATACACAATAAAGTTTATTCTTTTAATGAAAAGAAATGAACAGTTTAAGAGAAGGAAATGCACCTTCAAGCTTCATCAAGGGACATCCGTATTATAAATAGTAATAGATGGGCATTTGAAATAAAAAGGTATTTTATCCTTATTATCAATCACTGTCAATTGGAGCTAGGTGACATTTCCTGTGAGTTGGATTAAAGCAAGGACAAGCTGAAAGAGGTTAAGGCTTTCTTCCTGAGTGTGTAGATTAGACATGTTTGTGTTCACAAATCCTTCCAACAAAGCACTTATTGCTTGAACATTTTCAAGAGGTTCTGTGGTGAAATGATTTGTCTCCGGTTACTCCAGTTACAGTTTTATGGCAGGAAGTGGTGGCAGTGGGCTGGTTGTGCTGTGTTCCCGGTGGGCTCTCACCCAGGGGAGACCTGGCCTGAAGGTTCACCCCTTCCCCGTTACCTTTTATCCCATCACCCTGAATCCAGGACTGCAGATTATAGGGAAGCACCCTGGGAGGTAAATTCAAGTAGACTGTATGTTTTAAGTATGCGGATGTTCTATGATTAATTTATGCTTTAATTCTTTGCTTTTATCACAAATGATGGTGTGAAACCAGTGAGTAAGATGTTAACAAGAGACTGTCTTGTTTTCTGAATCTCCTGGTAGTGTCTCAAGTCAGGCATTTTAATTTGTGTGGTTTTCCTTCATGATACAAATATGAAGCATATTTTTGCCAACTGGCCATGAAAAAAAGTTTTTCTTGGTGAGATTTGTGCGGGAGCATCATGCATCTTGGGTCTTGCTTAACTGCTGCTTTGGGTCACGTAGTGTGTGGGCCTGTATCAGCTCTCTAAGCACGGTAGATACTTTATCTCGGTGCTTTAAAAAAGTGGCTGGTTGACATTTGACTCTGCGGATAATATGTTTTTGTTTACACAAATATCATGGGTATATTCATGGTGAGGATGTCTCCCCTGGGGTGTCTGTGCCGCTGAATAACTGCGGATACAGGAGCCTAATTGCGGTGTTTTCTCTGGCAAAACCCCCTCCTCGGATAGCCCCTTTAATAGTGCTGGGGCTTGGAGAGGAGTAGTTTCATAATCCGCTTTCTCAGGTAGCCAGATAAAATCAGAGGCAGAGGAGCTACTACAGGAAAGGGCAGGTGATGTGTGATGAGAACCTGGAGGCCTTGGGGAGCACGATGGCTCAGTGATGAAGTCCCCTGGTGTTGCCTGTGCTGGGGCCGGGGGTCAGCGGGGCGGATAATCCGGGGGAATGTGGGTGAACACGCCGTGTTTCCTGTGCCTCTTGCTCTCTTACCCTTTCCATTAGGATTGAATAATCCTTAGGTACTCCTGCTAGGCATTTTCCCTGTTTTTTCTTAGCTGGATTTAAACAACTGTATAGTAAGTAAAAGCTTCGAATCAGTGAAGCAGTCTCCGTGCGAGTGTCGTTTCGCGCTGCTTCCCCACCGCAACGGCGCTCAAACGGGAGCATAATGCTTATTTTCTGTGCACTCAGCTACCTCCCTCGTAGGCAAACCCCCTGAATTTGAGTCATTCCTAGTCCAACAGTGCCAACATGTATTTTTGTGAAATAAAATGGCTAATTAGATCACATAAACTTTCAGAATGTAAAAAATAAAACTGTAAAACAAGCAGCTGTGCACTTGAGGTTCGTCCAACCCCTTCTGCACAAGTTGCATTTTGATCAGCGTGAAGACCTGGAGTTTGTGACATTCACCCATTCTGTGATCTGGCTTCAATGACATTCTTGAGGAACTGCCTTCCTTGTAAGAACTGAGCATTTCACTTTGTTGGCCAGAAGCCCAGTTGTAGGAGTTTTTCTGCAGCAACTTCTTGTAAACATCAGTACAAATTCACCTCTCTGTACTATGCAGAATGATGTCCCTTTAAAAAATTGTTTTGCAGTCATGTGTCTCTAAAGGGCCAAACACACAAAAGGAGGAATCAGAGCTTTCTCTCCTTAACAGGAGAAGGAAAAATGCTGCCACCTTTATTTGTGCAAGTTTTCTATTGAGAACTGATTTGCAAAGAAGAAAAGGGAACGTCTCGTTGACTGAAGAAGTAAGGTGGATATTCCTCACTGCTGTCATCTGGCATACATTAAATAGCTCTTTGCCTGGCAAACAGTGAGTATTCATCATTATCCCTACATTCCCACTAATGCTGCCTTGACTTCCAAAAAAGCCTCCAAGCTCCAGAACTAAAGAGGCTGAAGCCCATATGAGGGAGACTTCTCTGTGCTGCCTGTTGGCCTTGCAAGAGCGATGGACCATGGTTGGCCAATGCCCAGACCATGGAGCCAGGAGGGTTCTCTCCCAAAGACGTGTCCTGGCAAGAGAGCTTATAGTCCAGATTCAACTGGCACAGGGTGAGACACTGTGGTCCTTGGCTGTCCTCAGCAGACAGCAGGTGGCTCTTTGAACGGTGTCCCTACCTCAAATGCACGGAAAGTTTCTTAAAATAGTGAGGGCTCAGCGATGCCCTGAGCCCAGCATCGCTCTTCTCTTTTCCTGATGTTTATGTGCTTTGCTGAAAAATTATATCTGTTCAACATTTTTTTGTGAAACTATTAAAAATCAAACAGAAAACGAATATTAACCACAAAAACAGTTATTGTACTGAGAGGGGGAAAATAACTTGAAAGAACCAATTATTAATGTCAGGATTTATTTTATTTTTTTAAACAACTTAGCTTCTGAAATTATGAGTAGATGGCAGCAATAATCAGAGAGTTCTTAGATTCACAGTGCAATCAACAAGTCACTTGTGTAGTCATCCTTACCATTTTGAGTGGTTTTAGAAAGACAGAAAATTATGTGTTTATAGAGATACATGTATAATATTATGTATTTGAGTTCAATGCCTGCTAATCTCCATACTTCATAGAAAAACACCCCAAGTTTTTCTGAACTGTTTTCCTCTTTTGAGGCTGTGGAATTTTGCTTCTGACGTAGAACATCCCCCTGGGTTTTGCAGCTGTTGTTTTTTACCATGTATTTATTTCTATTCACTGATGATTTGGTACTCTGAGACCTATGCATGTGAGCTGCTCCTGAAAACACTGTGCTCAGAAGTCCTATTGAAATCAATATGAGAATAAAGAACAAATACTTGCCAATTTGAGCTCTGGGTGCTTACAAATACAGCTGTACTGTGGAAAAGATTATAAAAGCTCAAACAGTTCTGCTTTTATAGTTCTACAGTAATGTGCCATACTGTGGGGATAAAATCTATACCTCAGCAGAACTGTCTCAGGTAGGTAATTAATATCATCATCATTTTACAGATGGCAAAAAAATGGCAGCAGAGGAGCTGTAGTTCCCCCAAGGCAAAAAGGCATATTCAGAGCCGATGCTGAAATTCAGGTTGGCTTGATCTCTGCTCCTCTTTGCTGAGTTCTCTAGAGCCGATGCTGAAGCAGATGCTGTACTTAATTTCCATGTTCTCTTTCACTTGAGTGAGGAGCACAGTTGCTTCTCTGCTTTTGACCTCGTTAGTGAGAAGTGAGAGATATTTCCACCGGGCAGTTCAATTCATTCAAAATCTGAACTGCCATTTTTCTCTTCCTTCACTTTACAAGCAATCTATGTGTCCTTCTGCTCTTTTAAAAATGTTTTGGCCTGGAGTGCATGGAAATTTCAGACTTGGGGGAAAGAAATGTAGTTTGACTTACTATCACAGATACTTTGCAGATGTGAAGTTTTCCCCAGAAATTACAATCTTTCATTTCAACTAAAACAAGGAATGTGCAGCGTTGGTGCAGTATCCTCGTCCTGGCTCCCCCCCGGCACAGGGACAGCCGGGCGATGTGAGCATCCCGGGGCTGCAGCAAGGGCTCTGTGATCCCAGGGTTTTCCCGGGAGCATCCCTAGCAGCATTCCCTGGGAATGGTGGCATCAGGGCTCCTGGTACTGCTGGCTGTTCTCTTGGCATCCACCCCAGCCCGGGGGAGCCTGCAGGACACATTCTGTGGGCTGATAGACTCATGCTGTTGGAATAAATGCAAGGGCTGTGTAGTCTGATGATAAAACAGAAAATTGCTGTCGCAATAAGAGCATGGTCCTTACTTATTCTTGATACCTGGAGGAGTGCTGTTGTCGGAACAACAGGTAAGAAAAAACTAGAGGCAAATATCAAACTCTTGTTTGAAAAATAAGGGCAAGAGACAGAAGTTGATTTTGCATAGATTTTACACTGAGACAGTCTGGAAGAGAATGTATTTCTCAGTATGTTAGGACTAATAAGAGCATTTTGTTAGTTATACAGAAGAGCTGAGAGTGGTTCACAAAGAAGAATAAACATTAAATTACCATAATTTTTCCTTCTTTCTTTACAATAAAATGCGTAAAGGAGCTGTAAGAGCCCAAGAGAAAAGGCCAAGGAAATTTTTTCCTCAAATGAGAGCAGGAGATTTTTTTTCCCAAGGAAAGATTTCAGAGAAAATACTATTTAATATTTAGGCCTTGAAAAGCAAATGTATTCCTTTGTCATGGTCAATTCAGCATACAAATAGTTCTCAGCTTTTACTGTGAAAATACCCATTCTTGGTTATTTTAGGATTTTTCTTTCAGGGTACGCTGTTGTAGGGCCAGAGTTTAACCAGAGTTTTGTCTAAGGCAAGGAGCTCTAATGGTGGAATTCATCTTCGGCCTGAGAGCTGGTTGTATTTCATGCAATCAGACACTTATTTCAATCTTTGCCTTTGTTTCTGTTACTGACCCAGGGAGAGGGAATCTGCAGTCAGCAAGCCCTTTTGCTTGTCCAGTGACACACTTGTTCATGTGTCCAGTTCATCTGGATCAATAAAAAGGCTCTCCTGAATGTTAAAGACAGCAGGCTGGAACTTCAAGTTATATTCAGCAGAAGAGGGCAAGGAATAGAGATTATTGTTGACGGGTGGGAGAGCTCCCTAATGAGTGCTTTGGTGGAAGGGGTGCTTTGAAGGCAGAGTAAAGTAGAATCTACATTAACTTATGCAACCTGGTGCTGTTCAAGAGAACACAAATGGACAAATGAGCCTACTTTGAAAGGTAGCCAAGATTTTCTTTTCTCTTTTTGAATAATCCCTTGATGTGTTGGAGGAAAGGAAACAAAGGAATGATGTATTTTAACTCAGTGAATGTTGTGCAGGAAGAACAGGCTATGACCTGATTCAACTTAAAGAAATATCTGCAAATATCCACTATTTCCATGGTAAGCATTAGCCCAACCATTTGACAGTATTTTTTGTTGAGGGTGGGAGAATATATTGTATGAATGCAGGTTAAATCAATAGCACGTGCTATTGTTATTTTTGTTGTTTGTACAGCTCCTAGAACAATCAGTATATGAGCTGGCCTCATTAGTAGTGTTGCAAAAGAAATAATGTCATGTAGTAAAAGAATTTTAAAGTAGAAGGAATGAAGAAACAAATAACTTGCAGATGCTAAATTATTCTTTTTTTCATGATATTTTTAAATGCACAATAAGCTGAAGGTATTTGAGTCTTTTAATCATAAAGCATTGTCTAGACAACCAGGGTAACATGTATCTTTGAGGGTTGCCTTTAATTGTGGAGGGGGGGATGAATCAAGAAACACTCTCCTTCAGGAATACAGACAATAGTACTGTTGAATACAGCAGAATAGTTAAAAATATTTGAAATTGATTTTTTTCACAGTTTAAGAGACATTAGACAGTCTTCTTCAGCATTGTGCAGGCTTCAAGAGAATAAGAATAACAGGATCTCATTTAAATTCCAAATGCATCCCTGTCTGTGTAACCAGCTTGTTGTTGTACTCTGCAGAATTGTTCGATGTGGATTAATACTGTTGACTAAATTTACTGGGTGCAGGGGGAAAAGATTGAACTTTGCTGGGGTCTGGATTTTCTCTGTTTCTTGAAAGGAGGGCATGAGTTGCAGATTATGTGTTCATGGAAGGAAGAAATTAAAAAAAAAAATCACTATCACTGACTATTTGCTAAGGGCAGAGAGAGGGCATGATTTGCTTTAAGTGATATCTCCACATTTAGCTACTGTAGGATCTAGGCTTGGGAAAAACCACATGGTGCTCAAAGCTCTCTCTTCTTATTAAGAAAAAATAAATCTGTCCATGCTCAGCAGTCAGGATGGAACATTAATTAATGCAATGCCGAAATCACTAGGAACAAAACTGAAATTAATCCCTTAAATATGCTATTTTTATTCCAAGACTTTACTCTCTCTTCCCAACTTGGATGTATGTGTTTCTGTCTCCAATGAAAGTGGAGTGAGTGTATGAATATTGCCAGCATGATGAACTCCTGGTAATCCTCTGTCTCTCCAGGGGAGGGGAGAGCACTGAGACTCGGTTCCTTTCCAAATGGGCTTCAGAAAGAGCTTCTTTTACGAGGGCTGGTGATGGGAGTCTTTGCAACTGCAAGAGCTACAGCTGGGCTTTGGGTTTTACTTGGGAAACTTCTTCAAACTTGGCCAGTGCCGCTGCTCGGTGGGCCAGAACGGTGTGTTGCCATCAAAGCCATGGACCTGCCTGATCTTAGAGTAAATAGACTACAAAAGTGTAGGTGGGATTTTAGGAACACTAGGAATATCTGCTAATTATTTTAATTTGTTATTGCTCACTGGAGCCAGATCAATTAAGAGGAAAAGGTGATAATAATTACTGTCTGAGATGTAGACTATATAATTCCTTCTGGGTTGCAAGGAAGGGGGAGATAGTCAGTGAAACTGAAGGCACCCCAAAGGAGAAGCTTTTCTGCAGTGTCTAATTAGTGTGTGGATCTTGCTGTCACACAGCATTGTTGGGAAGTTTCCAAAACTTGTTTGGCCAGAGCAGTTGTGAGGGGGGAGATTAACAAACAGTTCTAAGCAGGTGAATGGCTGGAGCCTGGTTTCCTGACAGGTGTCCCTTGGAGCTGCCTTCTCCAGAGCCAGGCTCTGGCTGAGCGTTGGTGGGGACTCAGTCCCAGGAGGTCCCTGGGGGCATGGGGGGAGCTGAGCTCACACTGCATCTCTCCTCAGTAGAGATGCTCAAAGAGTTTTTCCCAACTACCTGTTTTTTCTGGAATTTGTTGGAAAACAAAGTTCTCAAGGTCTCTGTCTTTCTGGAAGGTTTTGCTGAAATGGGGTAAAAGCTTCTGAAGTTACCTAGAGGGGGGTAAGTAAGGGCAATGCATAAATGTAGATATTCTTAAATGCTCTTTCCTTGAGAAAAAGAGGCTAAAGCACGAAATAGTCATACCTCCAGGGAAAGACAGAATCTCCTGGTTTGTTAAATCTGTGAATTTTAGTTAGTGCTCATGAGAACAGTTGCTAGATTGTTCCATGACTGCCAACAACCAACTACTTTGAACTTTGGTCCAAATTATTTGGAAGAATGTCACAGACATGATAGCAAGGGGGATGAGTGTAGTGCCCTGGTCCCGTATGACACTTTCTCTTGCTTCTTATTAATAAATATTCCTGGTAAATCGAAAAGGTAGGAGAGTGAGCGGGGGAAGACATGAGGCAGGGATATTTACACAAGCCATAACAGCAGTGCCCTGATGGACTCTCTCCACCAGAAAAGCCTTCCATAAAATAAATCTCCAAATACAATTTTTAACCCTTAATTTCTTTTATTTTCTTTTTGGGGTGCAAGGTTCTTCCCATCTTTTCATTTCTCCATTTGCAGTACTGCTTTTGTGACTGTTAGCTCCAGCTCTTGGGTTTTGTGATCTGCTGGTAGGAGTGAGAAGTAATTTGTTTTAAAAAGAAAAGAAAAGCAATGTAAATGTGTCACCTCTAGGTTGTCTCAGAGCTGATCTGTACTGTGGAAACCATGAGAACGTGAGAATTGCTTTGGGTTTTGGTGCTTTCCATGTCAAATCTGATTCTTTCTCATTCTCTCCTCAACTTGACTGTTTCCACCACTTTTTCTGCTCCTGTAGCTTTGCCCACCAGATCCACAGCCCCCGCCAGTGTGCTGCAGATGTGGTTCTGGGTACAGGAGTGTCTGGGAAAACTCTGGGTCTGTGCAACAGTTCTTCTATCACCCTTGTTCTAAGGGCCATTCCAGCACTTTAAGTTGTCTTTTGACTCATTGATGGACCAGATCTCCATGAATGTGAGGCACATCTCTGTTGATCAGTGTTGAACAAGGTTGTCCATGTTCATTTTGTGTGTGACAGCAGTAGTTCCTCAATGATTGTGGCAGTACTTCTTCCTAAGCTTGCTGTTCAGCAGCCTTTTTCTCTGCACTTTCTTTCACTTTTCTATTTCACAGTTGCTTCCAGTAAAAAACTTTCTCTGACGTCTTTCCTGCCAAAATAAAATTCTCTCTTGTTGCCATTACATGTGTGGTGCCACGAAGGAAGGACAGACTTTCAGCATCTGCACTGTCTTGGAAGTGAAGGAGACCAGGCTAATGGTCATTTAATGAGCTCTTACCAGCAGATGCTAATATGCCCAGAAATAACGTGGCAGAAACACAGTTTTAATGAATGAAGGATGTGGAACAGGTTTTATTATAATTTTCAATTTGCTTTTGAGTTGAGCAAGCTGCATGAATATCCAAAGACATTTCTCTCTATTTGTCAACAGATGAATGCCCTCTGAATTGTTAAAGGCAACATTTTGTGAGCAGAGAGATGTTAGCCCCAGGCGTCTTGGCTAAATTGCAATTTGGGTAATTGTGTTTCACCTGCCTGAATTCCCCCTGCAGCTTCAGTTGGATGCAGAGCTCTTCCCACCCCACGCCCTGCGCTGCTGTGCAGCCGTACTAGCCACTATTAAACAGCTGCTGCCCATAAGTAGCTGAAACATTTCAGGATCCTCTGGGATGAATAGGACTGTATAAATATAAAATGATACCATTATCATGTTTGAAGTAAGATTTAATATAAACAGACGATTGTTTCAGTTGATGGTGCTCAGCTGAGTTATAGCGGCTCTGGGGAAGCAGTGGAGAACCAGCAATGCTTCCCGCACAGCGCTGGGAGGGTGAGGTTTTGCAAAGAAGGGAGTAAGGAGAGAAAGCTCTTTTCCCCTTCCAGCTGATGATGGGAATGATGCCTCAGAGGCCCTGGAAGCGAGCGAGCCAGCTGCTGCTATCAAAAGCCAAAGATGTAGGCAGTGCCAGGCTCATACAAATCCATCTCTTCCCGGTCATCAGGGGGTGAGTTGGTAAAGAGAGAGGTATTTTTTCTGCCACTGGAGAGAGTTTCATTACTACCTTCTCTGCTCGTACAGAAAAGTACATCCGTGAGGGTGTATCTGGTGAACGATTTCTGTCTGCTGAGTTACCCAGCATATTTTGCAGATCGTGGTGTCACTGGTGGGAAGGCTGGATGCTCTCTGTAGGTTTCGTAGCTGCTATTGAGTTATCGCCGGGCGCTGCTGCAGTAATGGCCCGGTGTTGCCTTCCAGACACCACCTTCTCTCATTTCATGAAACATGTCTTCCCACAAAAGTTCAAAATGTCACCCACTTTACACTAATGAGGGGAAATTGTGTAGTAATTTATGGAGAGGGATTTGCTTGATGGATACAGCCAGTCGTGCTGGACAACACCCAAGCTTTGCAAACCAAACATGCTTTTAAATAAATATCCATTTTGCTCATGGCATACTTGCTTTAATACAGTAGTTGCCATTAAAAATGTGCCGTTTAGTGACAGAATCATTAATATTTTGAATGGTATTTTTGATAATTCCCCATTCTGGGTTGCAAATTCCATCAATAATGGCACAGGGAAAGGTATTAAGGCACTGAGCTGCACATCAAATAAATAGGTATTACAGGGAAAAGAGAAAGTGCTAAATATGTAGCCAGGGGAGTGGAGGTGGAGGTAGCTGTTCTGCTGTGGCACAGCCACAGGTGCCTTCTGCCCTAGAGATGTGACATGCTGGAGCCAAACCTCCTGCACCTTCTGCCTGTGGAACAGATGCAGTGTGATCCTGGAGTTCCCGGCCATGCCTGGGACTGTAGACTCCTTACCCAAAGGGCTTGAGAGGATTCCTTGGAAGAACGTAGCCTGTGCAACTTCACTATAATATTTTTATTGAATAAATGCAGTATTTAAAAGATTACCCTCTGTGTTTCCGATGGAAACCTCTACTTCAAACAGCTCCTTTTTTGTTGCTTACAGGAACACCAGGAGAATCACTAGATTTACCATCTCATTATCACCTTCGTGGGGATGCTTCTTTTCTATTAGTGTTTTCATGTTGCCTGACTGAAAAATGAGAAATAAGTATATAGAGACCTCTGAACAAAAGAAACCAAGAGCTGGATTCTCAGCTCAAGTCTAATATTTAACTGTGATTGTAATCAGGGGAGCTGTGTTGATTGACATCGCTGGCGAATCTGGGCAGGACTCTGGGTGGCTGCTGGGGCTTATCATCGACTCCCTGAAAAGCTTCTGTTCTGAATGTCTGTGATTTTTAGCATTAAGTGCTCTGCAAAGTGCACACTGCTTCCTGATGTGTCATCTTCTGAATCACTAAGAAACCTCTCTAATAATACGGAGTTATCTCATCATCTAACAGAAGTAAGTTCACAGCAAAACATGACAGGTTTGGTGTCACAAAGCACACCTTTCCTAATGAAGCTCCTGCCATGCAGTCCGTGCCCCATTTACCAGTTATCAGAGGGGAGGGCTTCCATTCCTTGGTGTCGAGCTCCAAATGAGGTGACTAAGGCAGCAGCCTGTTCTCCCCAGGGGTCCTGCGTAGTCGGTGCAGAGAGAGATGCTCTTTCTGTGGATGATTCACCCACCTCCAGGTGAGCCTGTCCTCTGCAGAGGAGCACAGACAGGTATCTCCAGCGCATGGAGATGCTCCTGGGGAGCATGACAACGTTTCCGTGTGCGGTTTCTTGCCTTGCCTCGATCACCAGCACGGCTTCTGCTGGTGCTGAGGCTTTTAAGAACCCTGAATGCTTTATATACCAGCGTTTTATCGTGGTTTGTCACTGGGAGGTCGCAGTCTTGTTCATCTAATTATTTTCTACTGATAATTACTGCTAGTACTTTATGCTTACTGTTTTATGCTGCCACGTAGGGAGGGAGTCCTACAGCGCTGAGCTGCTGAGCACAATCCAAACCATAATAAGAGAATGGTGCCTACATGAAAAATTTACAAATATAGCATGAGGTATGATCCATCACTGTAATAGGCAGGAGGAGTAGGTGGCCTTATGGTGATAATTAAATATGATGGGTAGGATGCAGCCTCTGACTCCCGATTCTGAAAGAGGAACAGAGGTTTATGCCCATAATAAGCTGCCCAGGAAGCAGCAGGCACTGGGGCAGGATTTACCATTGCAGCCAAAATGGGAGTATGGTTGTCAGCTTAATGTCTCAACAAAGTAAAAAACTTCATGTGAAAAATGAAAGAGAAATGTTGTTTAGGGTTTGGTGTTAAGAATTAGATAATTTCTTTTTCGTCAGTCAGTAAAGACGGGTCTGCAATGGAAGGCTTTAAGTATTTCTCTACATACAGAAAAATAGAACTTGGTAAATGTAGTAATTAGCAAATGGAAAGGTGAAATTGGAGAGATATCTTCAAAAACGTAATAAGAAATAAAGAGTGCTTATTAGCCTGTTTGTCATAGATTTACATAAAATGTAAGCCTGGCTGCAGTTCACCACCTTTCCCAAACAACACATTGAATTCCTGCGTCAGGAAGTACAATTTATTTAGAAACTAGGAACAGGTTGGGAGGGCGTTCCTTAATCTTGCTTTGGAAGTGTTGGTGGTAAATTTACTAAGTGTCTTGCATTGAATCAACATTTTATAGGAGTTACAACTGTCATTTTTATAGTGACTAAAGAAGTAGGAGAATGAGGGTGAAAATACCAGTTAATTAGTTGTTGAAATCACCAGAAATGTTTTGCAGACTCAAGGCAGTGCAGTGATTTATGAAAGCTTGCAGCTGTAAATATTTTGATGTATATATGTTTGTGTGTCTATATATATCTGTAGATACGTTCTTCATTCAAATAATTCCTTCTCCTCCTCCTTCCATCAGTTCGAAGCATCATAAAATACATCCCGGGTTTGTCCTCACACAAGGTTACTCCCGTTACTTGGGCTGGGGCTGCAGTTCTGCCCCATTGCTCTGCTGTTGGCAGTACCTCACCAGTCCCCCCAGCTTTATTGCCCTCTTGTGTTATGGAGCTCATTTTCTCCACACTCTGATGCACCCCATGCTGCGGGAGATGCCAGGCTTGTGACAGTCACCCAGTCTTTCATCTTCAGTGTGATACGAGGAAAATAGAGGGAGAAATAGGAAAGCTTTTCAAACAGGAAAAAAAAGCAGCCGCTGACTCATTGTCTTCTCAGGGTGTGAGTGGGACCTTCCTGAGAGTTTCTGTGGACTTCAGGAAATCCAGCGCTGCCTTTAATCTGGCTGTTTGATTACAGTTACCAAGGCAAGCCTTTTAACTCCACTTTCCTGCAAACAGGACTTTTCTTGGCCTTTCGCTGCAGTCTTTCTTTCAGCAGTGTCTTTCCATTACCTGCTATCAGAGCAGGCTGTTTTAAAGAGCTGGAAACTTCATCCTCAAGTTAAAAGGGAATTTCAGATGATTTTACTAGTGCTAAAATTTGGCAGAGTTCCGTGGGCCAGGATAACAAAAGGAATCGATCTGTGTAGTCAATAGGTCACCTGCCCATTTCTCCCCGTTCGATGACAAAGCCTTCGCAGACAAAGCGGTTCTGGTGAGCTGCAGTGTAACGTCGTGCTCCCGGGCCTGTGTGATAGAGAATATAAAACAAAGAGGTTTAGATGGAAACCCCGTACTCATCTCTGCACGACGGGTCACTATGCCAGAGGTCCCGTTTCAGTGCTCCTCAGAGCTTTTTTTCTCCAATACCACCTTTCAACAAAGAGATCCCCATTATTTTTTGTCTCCTCACAAGGCTGTCAGTTGACCTCCAACTTGCCACTAACAAGACTGCTGTTTCTCTCAGGGGGCTCAGCCTACCTTGACCCTCCTGGCTGGAGTAATTCTTCACACAGGCCCTTTCCCAAACCCTGTTTGCTTTGCATTGTCCCCCTTAGCTCTGAACTGTGGTGTTCATCATTTGATCCAGCAGCATCAGGGCAAGTGTTTTAAGTAGACAATGTGTTGGTGAATACCACGTGGGGCTGCCTAAAGACTCCGAAATGGATGTTTCCCTTCTGGTTGCCCAGGGTTTTGTGTAGTAGGTCAAGAGGTTAAGAAATGATCATAAGTTGATATTGGTAAATTGTGTGAAACAGGGAATGTTGGGAGGAACCCACCATGATGTGGTGGGTAGAAAACATTCCTGTCAGATTCTGCTCAACAAAAATAGCCTGTTTTGTGTGATTCTGTCAGTAACAAGAAATAGAACATGGGAAATATGTATTCCCACATGTCATTGCTAAACACCTTGCTCTGATGGTTAAATGTAAGAAATAGGTATGCAGTAATATTCTGCGTAGTTAATGATGCTACCTACGGCTATGAGCATAATTTCAAGAGGAGTAGAAGTAAGCAATGTATAACAGTTTAAGGAAAGAGTCAAGATAAATGTTCTGTTGGGTGGTTTATATTGAGAAGCACTGGGCATTGAGTGTGTGGCAGCAGGAGTTGGGACCTGGAGTGGACACGGGTCAGGGCTGTTTGCCTCTCTTACCTGGTTTATTAATTTGTCACCTTAAAGAACCACTGGGGTATGGCAGTTGTCCAAGTTGCCGGCTAATGTGTGGAATTACTTTGAAACCAGTGGGAATATTGCAGTTGGTTTTAAGTAGGAGAAGCAATTTTCTCATCGTAGGGTTAAATATAGCAGCAGTGCAGTACTTTCATATTATTTTATTTATTGTCTAGTTCTTGAAAAGCACAGTTTAAAATTTAATGGTCATTTTAGAGCTAGTAAGTCATCAAGTTATTAATGGTTTAAAGACTTTTAAAAACTGTTCAAAGGTTTTTAGACTAAGTATTGCAGTATATCAGTTAACACATTGCCTTGTGTTAAAAATTTGTTCCCAATGCGTGTTTGACATGCTTGGGGCTACTCCAAGTCTTGACACTTAGAAGGAACCAACTGCAATATTAGGCTTTAATATTTTATGACGAGAGTCGAGCTGTTTACGAGATATGTAGGAAAAGTGGATTATATTTTGTCACAGTGCAGGTTTTCGCTCAAGGTTAGGTACATGACTCTAGTGGGACAGGTTCAGCTCCTCCTCAACAAAAGAAATACAATGCGACTGTCAAAAATTAAAGAATATATTGCCAATGTTGAATGAAATGCATTGAAAAATATTCTGAGGGTAAAAAGCAGATTTTCAGGTGTGATCAAGCAAGATGCTGCTTTCTATCCTGCTCCACTGATCCCCGTTCCCAGTACCATGCATAAATCTGGGGTGGGGTGAAGGCTCCTCCTTGGGACTAGACTGAATTCATGCACCAGTGAGAAACTCTTTGATGGCTGGAGAGTCCTTGGAGCTGGTGATTTGGATATCACGGCCACTTCGTGCAGTTTGGGCTGGCAAAATGACAGACTTGACCATAGGGTGTGTTTATTGCAATGGTTGAAACAGGCCAACGAGGATGTGATTTGCCCAGTATTACTGTATTCAGAGTGCTAGATACACAATTTAAGCTGGATCCCAGAAAGGTCAATTCAGTTTATCAAATGCACATTTTTAAGTCATTTCTGTATGTTTTCTTCAGGCTGCCCTAGAACCTTACATTCATTTCTCCCCAAACAATCATCATAAAATATTAATAATTTTAAAATTTATATTTATATAATATATTTATATTTATACTAATAATACATATTTATCTTCTTACCTTACTATTTCAGATAATTTGGTTTTCCTGTAATAGTTTCTTAGGCAATTTTTCAGTAGGATATTAATATCTTCATGAAATAGGAGAATGATGGCTTGCTACCTTTCCCCCTTCTAATAAAGGGTGACCATTCAAAACTCAACAGCCTCAGTGACTGGAGAACTGTTATTGTACAGGGTGTGAATTACAGCAAAAGGGCTGTAAAATGCGGTAGAATTTCAGATTTGATAATAAAGATTCATCTCAGATCTCCTGATATTACAAAGGTGTTAAATGACTTTCTGAGTCTTTCTACTATTTCAGATTTCATAGTAACATCGCTGTCGAGATCTATTTGACATTCTATAACACTTTCTCAAACAACAGCCTGTCTCTTCTCCTGACAGAGAGCATGCTTTGAATGAAAGTTCATTAGTCTATTGAAACATCTCAGTTAATTGCTAAGCTAGTACCCAGAATTGTCAAGTTCATATTTCCATCTGTGCCACAAGCCTAGCAATAAAGAATTTTTTTGGACAGGTTAATTTGCCTAAAATACCATGTAGTCAATCTGAGTAACAAAGTTGTTGATGGGAGCATCTGTCAAACTGGAGCTTTCATCAGAGCTGTCCCTCTTTGCGAGACGAACATCTCTGGCTTCCACGAGTTGGCAGAAATACAGCAAAACAATAACAGCAGCTGCACTAGAATAATGTTATTCCGATGCTAAACACCAAACAGCTGGGTGTTGCATTGGTAAAAATGGTTTATAGTTTAGCTTCTTAGGAAAATAAAATTCAGTCATTCAGATATAGCATTGTTTTAATATTTAATTTAGATTGTTTATATTATTTGCGTTTTGTTAATTTTACATTTCATATAATTTGCTTGAAAATAGCACTTTCTTTGAAATTATGTACATGCGCATGCATAAAGATTCCTAATACATGGTGCTTTTCTTCAAAAAACAAACCAAAGCCAAATTAAATGTCTGCATTAAAAGCAAATTAAATGTATAAACTGAAATTATTTAAATGAATTGGGGACTTGCGTTGAGGTATCCAAGGCATGCGTTACATGGCCCACTGTGTGCCATTAATTTTCTGACAATCAGAAAGTTCATTTAACAATTAGGTTCCAATCTTCTACTGCATTTCTCTCATCATTGGTAGAGCATCCAGTGACTATATCCAGTATTTGTTATATAAAACACATCAATGGTAATGGAGAGAAAAATACAATAACTACATTTTCCTACAAATAACATTTTTCATGCTCTAGGAAACGAGCCGAAAACTTCAGTAATTCCACCTAAATCTGTGGATTTAGCCTAGATTTACTGTAGTGTGAAAGAGGGTGAAATTTGACCAGTAATATCCAGAGCCATAGAAGTTAAAAAGGGATGAAATGTGATGAGCATTACAGTATCCAAAAATAGGTTTGCATATGTACCTTTCCCCTAGTTCTAAGAACAGAACTTCCTTAAAATGTTTCCTTGAAAATGTCTCTTTTTATTGCTGATGACTATAAATACAGGTGTACCGGTGCGAACTGCGGGACTGCGGAGGAGAAGGTTGTCTTGTATATACGAGTGCTCCTTTATGGGATCTAAGATCTCTGGAAACTGAATTATGGCTGTAAAGCTGTAGAATTCCTAAATTAAGTAGTGATGGTCTGACGTTACATGTGATATTCCACCGCCATATGTGCAGTGAGAGTTTTAAGTGGAATTGGAACTTCTCTGACTTTTGGTAGGGGGCACCGATTCACTCAGGGAAGAAGGGTTTTGTCACGCTGTACCAGGTAACAAATGCTGAAACTTTCCATAGGTTTATATAACTTTGGAGGAAGCTTTCATGAGTAAAAAAATCTCAATTTTAATTTTTTTTATTGTTGTTGAGAAGCCCCAGGGCATTTCTGCATATACCTACACAGGTAGCACCAGCAGCTGAAAGTTATCCTCGCTTGCCCCAGTTACCATATCTTGTCATTGGAGTCAGTCTTGATCCTAGAATCATTTCCTTATTAATAATCTTGCCAATAAAACCTATAGTTTCAGTTACCAGCAAATCGGGGTGTGGGGGTTGTGGGTGTATGTTCAGATTTAGAGCTTCAAAGTAGGTCTTTGTAGGTGTGGAGGGTTTCTGCAGAGCTTTGCAGTGTAACTGCAGGGCCAGTCTGGAAATGCCAGTACTGGGACTGTGGGTGCTAGGGGTCAGAACATGCCCCAGCTGAAAAGAAAGTCATGTTGAAGACAAACTATGGCAGAGAAGACCTCGCCGCAACAGTGTTTTCTCCTTACTCCAGCACCCATCTTCACAAACACACTGAGTTGGAAGTGGTTACTTCCAAGTTACTGTGTGAAAGAGGATGGCTCCAGATTTTTTTCTTGTTTAGACTATTTGAACATTTTGTTTTAAATGAAGGATGAATTGGAGAAGGTTATGAAACTTTCTGTGTGGCTTGTATAAATTGAGTTCAGCTACGATTACACGTTTTATTTAAAAGTGGAATAATTGACCAGCTGTTAATAGCCAACTTTTGAAGAGAGGTCTTGATCCTGTGTTAACTTTACATTCCTGGAGGACACTTTCTCATGAAACCACCATAATGTGTTGCTAATGATTACTTTATCGGCTCCCTGGGAACCATTAAGCCAGAAGACCATCTGCTGCTATTAGTCCATGCGTGCTGTTCCTGTGGTTTGACCTGGGGGTGACGTGCAGGGACTTTGGCCAGTGTCCGCAAAGCAAGTGTCAGAAGCTGGAGATCGGGGCAGGTCTGAGCTATCACCGTTTGCCCTCGTAAACCCTCAGCCACAAGTGTTAAAACGATGCTGGAGATCACCCAGTCAGACCAGTTTGGAATTTGTGAGGAATCCAGAAACAACCATTTTGTGGAGGTTTAGTGGGATTGTTACATCTATGATCAGAGCCAGGAAGTAGAGAAAGCTTAAGAGAAAACAATTTCCCTGACAACAGGAATAAGAGGAGATACATTAGAAATTGCTGGGGTACCCTGTTTGAATCAGCTGTGCTGCCTTAATTAGCTCCTTTTAGCAGATGAACTGCAGCGTGGAGCCTGGACTCACAAAGCCCTGGGTGGCTCCCAGACACGCGGAGGTTAACGCAGCCCGAGGCCCTGGGGGACTGGTAGGGCACCGATGGCTTTTTAGAGATCACAAGCTGCAGGATTTTACCCAGTGACTCTGTTGCTCCTGTAACTTCTTTGCAGTTAAAATGCTCTTTCCAGACAGGCAGCTAGTCGTGATTTGAAAGCAGCAAGATGTGGAACATGGCCCTCCTTTTGACCCTTTGTTCCATCTCGTAAGTGCCTTTGCTGTAAAGAAAGTCTCACCCTACAGCTTATTTTCTGCCTTCAGTCTGTGGCCATTAATTCTTGCTATTTCTTTGTTGGGTGGAGTTCCTTCGTATCTGTATTTTTGCCTTTGGGTTGTACAGAAACCTTGAAATGTGATTGCTGCAAGTCCAAAGATCTCACAAATACATGCCAAAAAGCTTGCCTGCTTTTATTCTGCATAGCAGTTGATCTAATAAAACATGTTACTTCTTCCTATAAACGGTGATAACCTCACCTAAAAACCATCAGGGCTATGACAACACACCACCATGTTGAATTCTTGTGTTGCATCTTATATCTGCACTAACATTTTGGGTCTGCCTGTGTTTTTGCTTCACTTCTGTCTGTGAGCTCCTGCGCTTTGTGGCACTACAGATTATGCCATATAAGAATGACAGTTTTATTTGCTTTTATTGTCCACTGTGGAAGCATTGCGGGTTTGATTCTAAATTAATCTTTATTGTGTTTTTACATTTCTTCTTATTCCTTGACATAACCTGCTATCTCTCAGACTTAGCTTTGCTGGCTACAATCAATTTATTATTCATAAATTCTCTGTTTTGACAGCAGTAGACTGGATTCAATTACTGCCAAAAGGCCCAGTCATACCAGGCTGGGGTGGTAAAAAATGAATTGTTCAGTGACGCGATCTGTCTTCCTGAACATTAAGTGATGCTTTGATAATTATATAGACATACGCATGCAGGAAAAAAAAAAAAAAAAAAGCAGCTTTAGGAACATTTTTGTTACCCCCTGTGGAAAGCAGTGGAGAACAGTGGAGGAGCATAAATTGACAGATCCTTATTAGCAGAGGCATTGAGTAGAGTCAGCCCCGGCCGCTGGTAGGGCTCCTCCACACGGGCTGCTGGAGGGGGACCGTGGCAGAAGACTGAAGACTGCAGCAGTACATGGAGCAGCAGACAAAATTAACACCATCATTTAGTTTTATTTGTTACACTTTTAAGTGAGCTGGAAGATAAAAATGTTTAAAATAAGCCCTGAGAGAGAGACTGTGCAGGAGAATCCCAGGATCTTCATATTTCCAAATGACAGGACTGCCCCTCTTCTGTTATTCTCCTGGAGGAAAAGGAAGGAGGGAAGCCCAGGCCGGGCTCTCTCTCCATCTGACAGGTGAGGGGATTGACGGGAGGAGTTTTGAAGGCTGCTCAGGGGGTCTGGCAGAAGACAGCAGGTTTTGCTGACAGCATCAGATGTAGGTGCTCACATGGGCAGGCACACAGCCTGTACACCCAGACAGTGACTAAGCGCTGGTTCCCTTCCTCAGACGCATTCCCCTTCCAGGATAAAAACACTTTCTTATGAAAAAAGACTCTACAGACACTGCAGGTAAAAAAGCGCTATTTTGCCCTAGGGTTTTCATTATGTTATTCCATGAGAATTAATTCTTGTTGTTATTGCTTTCCCTAATTGGAGTTGCCTGTGAGATTAAAACCATTAAAGGAGGAGGACAGCAGAAATCTCCATGTTCATCTGTCAGGGGGTCAGGCTTTTTTCTAGAACAAGAGTGGACAAATTTGGCATGTGCTGTCTTTTTTTCTGTGTGAAATGTACTGGTTCGGATGCTGCAATCTGGCCCGTGGTGGTAATGAAGGATGGAGGGATGGGAGAAGCTGAGTCCCCGTTCCCAGCAGTTGAGCGGAGCTGGGGGAGCTGTAGAAGAACCCTTCTGAAATGATAGGATCCGTTGTGGGAGAAGCTCACTTGGAAATGCTGTTGTTTCTGAATGTCTGAAAGCACGTCAGAAATTGGAACTCCAGGGACTGAATTCTTTTGAAGGTCAAGTCCTAAGTCTCTCAGGTAACAATTTCCTGTAGCACCTTGAGGAGGAAAACTGCCTTTTCATTCCTGAGTCAGCTGATTCACCTCAGCAGCTTACAGAGGAGGCTTGGAAACTGATAATAATTATACTCAGCTCTTCTAATAGTGTTTTTCATGAGCAGATACTGAAGCAATGAGGCATTTCGGGAAGTCGATATCGCTGCAGTTATTTCACACTCAGAGAAACTGAGGCAGAAAGGTGTATGCAAGGTCATTCCATAACCCACCAGCAGAGTTGTGGATGCAGCCCAACCCTGCCCACAGTGAGCTCTTGTAACTGTTCACTCTTTGTAATTGAGAGATTTTTAAATTTTTTTTTAAGCATTTTATATCTTATGGATGCCAGCAAAACACAAACAAGAGAATGCAGTAACAACTCTACCCTGTTCTGGGCTCTCACATGCATTTCTTTTCATTTCTGTCTCACTATTTTGTTTGCCTTCAGCAGTGATTAAGGAAAACATTCAGTAAATGGGGGAAATGTAAAGGATAAAAATTAAGACCCATTGCACAAGGAAAAACGAATCTAATTTAGGAACTGGAGAAAAAAAATCAGATGCTGAAGCTAATAAATGTGTTAATGTTGTCAGGAAAAGAATCCAAAGGAGGGTTGGTTTATTTTTAATGCCCCTTCTAAAAGCAGGAGCAAACCTATTTAATTTGGAATAGGACACTGCAGTATATCTTTGAGTTTGTCCATGATTACTGTATCCCACAATCTTCTGAACCTCCTGGAACAGTTACTGGTGCAGGTATAATAGTGGATTTCACACCAACGCCTACTCTTCGGTATTTACTTGTGCTTGCTCATGTGGACATGCACAAGCACAATCAAGCTAACTTCATAGAATCATTTCGGTTGGAAAAGACCCTTGGGATCATCGAGTCCAACCATCAACCCTACTCTACAAAGTTCTCCCCTACACCATATCCCCCAACACCACATCTAAATGACTCTTAACCACGTCCAGGGATGGATACTCAACCCCCTCCCTGGGCTGCCTATTCCAATGCCCAACCACTCTTGCTGTGAAAAATTCTTTCCTAATGTTCAGTCTAAACCTACCCTGTTGGAGCTTGAAGCCATTCCCTCTCATTCTGTCCCTAATTACCTGTGAGAAGAGACCAGCACCAACCTTTCTACAATGTCCTTTCAAGTAGTTATAGAGTGTGATGAGGTCTCCCCTCAGCCTCCTCTTCCTCAAACTAAACAGTCCCAGCTCCTTCAACAGCTCTTCATAACATTTGTTCTCCAGGCCCTTCACCAGCTTTGTTGTCTCCTCTGCCCCCGCTCCAGCCCCTTGATGTCTCTCTTGTGTTGAGGTGCCCAGAACTGGACACAACACTCCAGGTGTGGCCTCCCCAGTGCTGAGGACAGGGGGACAATCACCTCCCTACTGCTGCTGGTCACGCTATTTCTAATACAAGCCAGGATGCCATCTTTTGTTTCTATGTATTTTTTGGTGTAAGCAGTCAATTTTTGCTTTTGCTTACCTGTTCAGCTGTTGAAGCTGCATCTTCCTCGCTGCGTGCTCTCAGCCCCTCTCTGGGACTTTCCTCTGGCACCTCCATTGATGGTGTCGTGGCTGCTCCCACCATGGCTGGGGTGTTCTGCAAGGAGCAGGAAGCTGTGTAGCATACAGGCTTCTGGCAGGACCAGGTGCTTTGTGAGTAGCTTTTCAGTTGGGTTTTTATGGCTTACTTGGAATAGTTAAAGGGTTTTCTGATACCTTCTCTTACCTGTGCTACAGCTTGCCAAATTATTAAATCACTGATCAGTTGTTTTTATTACGTAATATATTCTGCCCATTAAAATATTATTGGGGGGGGGGAAGAGCTATTCAATTAATATCAATTGCCAGCTCTTCTTAGAACCATGTCATAAAATTCTGCTATAACTGTCTTACCTAAGGGCAAAAAGCAGATGTTTTCCGTGCAAATGTTTCTTATAATGAAGAAGGAAATGGTGGAAAGTGGTGAAGGAGAAAAGCAGAAACAAATCACTCTGCTGTATATTTTCTATATTAACTACCATTCTGTGAGATAGCAGTGGGTCTATAAAAACCCATCATTTCTTCTTGTTACTGATTAATGTTAGTCTCTAATACAGCAGGAGTTGCATTAATTGCCACTCTTCTTACTTTTTTCCTCTTTGTTATGGTAGCTTGACTTCAAAATAAATAGGATGTTTCAGCATTTCTGTTTTTAGTTACCTGGTCTAAGAGATATTTCAGATTCTCCATGTGTAGTTTGGCATCTGTCTGCATCCCTTTCTTTTAAACTAATTATCCTCTAATTATACTTCAAACAATGGGTTCTCCAACTAATAAAATGGTTCCTGCAGAAGCTAAAATAGAAAGTAAGTAGAATTGAAAACTTTGCCAAAGTAACAGAAAATACATAATTTATTAATTTTTTATGTCTTTATTAATTAACTATGTCTTAAATGTTTATTAATTAACTATGTCTTAAAATAGTGGATGTACATAAACTACCTTTGAACACGTGGGAGAACCCAGCCCGCCCTGAGCTCCAGTTGGCTCTGGCCAGACTCTTATCCTGGTGGGGGGTTAAAAGCCATGGAGGCTGGAGGTTTCTGCCATGAGGACAGGAGCAGCCATCTCTGTGTGTTCACTAGAAGGAATGTCACAAGGTGGTTAGTTGTCTGCTTCATCAGTCTCAGCTCAACACAACCCATCACAACAGGATTGATGTGCCATCACAACAGCCACTGGTGGCTTTTCTTGTTTGGAGTGGCTTTTGTGTTTGGGCATTGCGGGTAGAGAATTTGTCATCTTCCTTTCACTGAAACAATCCATCCCCTCCTGAGACTGGGAAGAAAACAGCAACCCAAAGCTGAGTTCTGTAAGGATCGGATGTTCTGGAAGTCATCACATTGCCACTACATCTGTCCTTAGCATCCCAGCAGGAGAACCACTTTTGCCAGCTCAACTTTTCCCTCTCCCATTCTTCAGCTAACAGAAATGCTGCCTTTCCTACTGCAGCTGCCACTTCCCTTTGTATATTCAGTTGTAATCCAAATTTCACGCTCTCTTTGGTCATCCACTTTACTACCGACCAAAGCAGTTTCTCAGACTTTTCTGATAAGGAAATCATCATCAGTATAAAGTTGATTGCAGCATCTGTGCTCCCCCCTCCCCATCGATGACACCATCAAGTCTGGCTCCACTGATAGTGAAACAGAAAAAGAAGAAACCAGCAAGAATACATATTGCTGTCAGAAAAAAAATACGTACATGCAGCACATACCCAAGTAAAAATACTGTGGTCTCTGAGATTTGGAAACCATTCATGGAGTTCGTCAAAAGCAATAAATTAAAAATGCTAGATCAACAATGATTTATTATCTCTCTACCTGACCCCAAGTTGACGTAATCAATACGTTCATGATCCAGACTGTAAAGTGTCTAAATTGTATAATGTGCATTTTCTGACAACCTACTCTAGCAGAAGCGAAGGCAATTACTCGTCAGGCTATTGATAATAACCACTGGCTACATCAGCTCACTTGGTAATTTAACATCTTATGTCTCATTGAATTAATTGATTTCCTTCATTGCCTGTATGTATAATTTGCTGTGTTGTGGGTTTTTCCCCCTCTCTCTTGATGAAGACTTTGTGCCTTTCCAGTGTGCTATAGTAAAAGAAAAAGAATGTGTTAATTGAAGTGTTCAGGTCGTGAAGGGCAAGGAATGGGATATTATTTCATAACACGTGATGATAAATTTACTAATAAATTGTCCTATTTGTGAAGCACACGTGAAGCAGTTCCTGAGATCTCAGAGCAAACCCAGGTACTCTGTACCTTACCTGTGCTGCAAATTGAGACCCTGCAAAATACCTGCACCTTCTTCTCCAGGAGGTGGTTAATGGGACTTCTCCAGCTAAGGGGGTGGTGGAGCACGTCCATCAGGCTAATTGCTCTGAACTTGAGAGAAGACTATTGCCAACCTGCTGTTGGTAAGGAGCAGTTCTTGCCAGTTGTTGTTTGCTAATTCTACCTCATTCCCTTCATCCCACATCCCTCTGCTTCTACCCCCACCCCTCAAAGCCCCTGTAATGCCACCCTGCCAGGCTTTCTTAATAGATTCTTGTTTGAGAAAATAGTGTTTCCAAAATATATCTTTTTAATTGTGCTCAAAAATCACCCGAACCTGGTTTGGGGGACTTTTCATCTTCAAAGCAATTTATAGCACTAGCTGATAAATATAATGTTACAGTTAATATATCAAAGCATAATGTGGTCTGAAACAGAATTGGTAGGTCATCCATCTGCGCCACATGAAAGGAGCTGTTTCCCTAGTTTGGTCTCCCATTTACCTCTTTACCAAATGAAGGAAATAACTTTGTAGTGAATCTTCAAAGAAATGTTACATTGCTGTCTCCTTTCTCCTTTTCTTTTTGTAGGGATTTGGAATAGTTTTAAAGCATCAGAATCCTGTTGTGTTTGGAAAAGGTTTCACATTCAGACCATAATCTTTATACTGTTTCAGCTGTTTTACCAAAGCTGATGTCAGTCTCTTTGGAAACAAATGCCTTTCTGGAAGAAATGGGTGATATTTCATTGGGTTAACCAGACTAGGTGCAGGTGCTGGCTGAAGAGGTCTCTATTTTTCAATTTCACATAAACTCAGTTCTGTCCCTTTCAACATTTGCTGAACAGTGTTGAAAGAATATTATGTTATGTATGAAAATTAGGGAATGGCAAGGTCACAAAGTAATCAGAGGGAGCAGAGCATCCGAAAGACCAGCATTTCTCGTTTGTGGTTTTGCAGCCTATTAGATGTGTGGTTCTAATCAGTCATATGAGAAAACTCTAAAGGCACCTGGTGATTAAAGGCACCTTTTCAAAGGTAGCCTCTAAAAAAATATACACAGCAATTAGCTTAGTAAATTGGCTTGCTTCCTGAAACATATTAATTCTTTCTGAATTATTTAAAATTACTTCTTTTTAGCTTATAAAGTTAAAGATTTATTGGTGATCTTACACTCTGTGTCTTCAGACTCTGAATTAAGGATAAAATTCAAGACATAAAGCCCATGATAATATGTGAACAACTGCCAGCTATGGCTGCAGTCAGTTTGTACAAATGGAGGTAACCTCTGCCCCCCATCCTGTCTCAGGCTGGAGGAACCCATGGCTCTATTTAAATCCAGAATCTGATAGTCTTAAAGGCAAGAAGGAGTTTTGAAAGGAAAATACTGGTCACCATCTTCAATTACCATCCTTGAGAAAGCCTCCAAATTCCAGCTACTATTCTAGTGTTAAGGATCGTTATAAACAATTCCATCATCCATCTTGAAGCCTTTATTTTGAAGACAAAAAATAAGAGTATAAACAAGGAGGTTCAGTCATAAGCACAAAGCAGAGAGAAGAAGTGAGAGCTTGTGAACAAATCCCTGGGAAGCAGATGGAGCTTGTGCTGTTTCTCTTTCTTCTAAAACCTCAGTTCTCAGCAGATCATCTTATGGTCTGTTAACTCCTGAAAATTTGAAGGGCAGATGCTTCTTGGCCCTTTAGGAAACACAGTGCTGGTAGTGCAGGCGTTGCCATTATCACAGATACTGCCTTATCTCTAGACAAGTATTTTGTATTTCTTAGGATCACATTTTTGCTGTGCTAAGGGAGCAAAGCAAAACGGATTTGGTAGCCAGGTATCTCGTCTCGGACTCATTCGTGTTCCTGCTGTTGCCTTACACACATTTCTCTTCTATCTGATGAAAAGTCTTGTACTCATTTTTATTTCCTTATTATGCTAAGAATTAAACTTTGAGAACGGCGGCTGGTTGCATTCACTAGGAATTGAATTCTTTAACTATAA
The DNA here is from genome assembly GCA_004320125.1 of Scolopax mira. Classification (NCBI taxonomy): domain Eukaryota; kingdom Metazoa; phylum Chordata; class Aves; order Charadriiformes; family Scolopacidae; genus Scolopax; species Scolopax mira. Next base: position 1,211,795 of record BJBW01001175.1, read on the forward strand.
AATTATGTTCTACTTATTCATGAAAATGGATCAATTAAAGTCAAGGGGACTACTCACATGAGTAAATGCTAATTAACAGAACCGATGCTCTAATGAAGAGGACATGATAACATTGCAGATAGATCCTGAATATTAAACATACTTTGCTCGGCAGCAGCAGAAGTGTTTACTCTATAGTATATAAGCAGTTTATTAAATTTCTGGTTGTAAATAAATGCTTTGGGTTGGTTTTCTAATTGGTAAATGTTCTGTACTTTTCAACTCAAGTGCTGCCTTGAGAAGTTGGGATGCCTACATCTGAAGCGTGCTTTTAAGACAGTGCCGATGCGTAGGTTGTGATACCATCCAACTCAACCACCCTGCCATGTTGCCGTTACAGGCAGGTGGCTTTTCTGCAGTAAGAGTTTAAGGTATTTCTTGCCCAGCTGGAAAAAGGACGTCTTTTCTTTCCCTCTGAAAAAATAAATTTTAAAAAAAAGCTCAAAAAGCCTAATAATATAAAGAAGGGACATCCATTATCACATGTAAGTCAGTGGGAGACGGTCTTCAGAACAGCCTGGTAGCTGGATTTTCACATTAATTTATTTTCCTATTCATGGAAATTCTACTTTCATCACCAAGTGAACTTGGTGCTAATTAATTAAATATGAACTATTGATTAATGTATGAAGAACAGTGAAAGCTATGGCTACAGAACTGATCTATTTTCAGAGACTTTTCTGTATTCTAACTAATATCTTCTTAATATTTCATAGTTCTGGTCTGAATTGGCAGAAACAAACAAGCAGTTGAAGGGAGGTGAGGGGTGGGCCCAGCACCATTTTTGCAGCAGAGCCATGTAGAAATGAACTTAAATGGGGACAAGGCAGGGGAGCCCTGAGGTGACGTTCCCTGGACATGATTCCTGCCTGACTTAGAGACGGACAAATACGGCATCAGTGGCTGCAGAACAGTTTGCCTCATCCCAGCAGGCAGGGATTTCTGGGGGGCACCAGGAAAAGCAGGAAAAGGGAATAACGCTTTTGACTTTGGTGGGAGTTGGATTAGATGTGTCACATCTTCTGTTGGGGCAGAATTGAGATAGATGAAGATATGATGGTCTGGCAGCAGAGCCGAGAGGGGAGAAGATGAGCGCTAATACAGCTGTGTCTCCTCTATCTGTAGTACCTTCCTCTCCGCTGTGCTTCTTCCACCCTTTTCCTTTCCACAATTTTTCTCAAATGGGGTGGGAAGGAGGCACTCAGCAAATGTTGTTGACCACAGCTTCTTTCTCTGTGCTGCTGACACCACCTAAATCCAGGCTTGTCCTTCTGACTTAAAGCTTAGTTGAAAACGCAAGCGTGAAAGCAAGCGTATGGAAGGGCCTGGGCTGGGAAGTCTCTCCTGTGCACCTAGCAGGAGAGATGAGAAATGTTAGATAAGGACATTCAGCTGTGACAGATCCTAAAAATTGGGATCCTGGAAAGAAATCTTCTCCATTTATACTTTAAACAGTGGATTTGTTTGAAAGGACTGCTAGCTTTGGGATATTATGGGCATATGGGAAATGTGATGTACTATTGCTGAGGAGCCAGCAACAAAATGTTTCATGTTTCTTTTCACACAAGTAGGTTGTTATTTCTAGCTTCTAAAATAACTTTTTTATGTTAATCAAAGTTCTTTACAGCCTTAGCACTGAACAGCAAGGCAAAATGGATCATAATAAAACAAATTATGGGAGAAGATTTTTAGAAAAGGCAAAAGTTAAAAACCGACCAGCCTTCTGGTGAAGTTCGCCACAAAAAGGCTTTTCCTAAAGAAGGTCTTTGAGACTGGAGTGACAGACAGATGTCAAAGTGATTTGCTAAGTCTGAGATGAAAAATTGATAGCAAACAAACGATTAAGCCATTTATAGGATGTGATTTGGCCCAATCATGAAGAATGCATGCCTTTTATAGGTGGGTTGGAATGTTATCAATCACCCACGACATATGTTATTTGTGCATAATTATATGGCATTGACCCAATAGTCAGTAATAAGGGTTCTGTGTGTGCTTATCACATCTTTTGATCCCAGCCTCATCTGTCATTAAGACATAATGTACCAAATGTAGCGTATTTCCGCTCTCCGTGCAGATATAAATTGCTGGTATCTCTGCTATGATCTCTAATTGCCCCCATACTGATTTCCAGCAAGCTGAAACTCTCTCTCCAAGCTCATCCTATTCTAGCACTGGCAGGAAATACCACCTTTTGGTCGAAGAGGATGTACCTAGATTTGTGCAGGGATTTCCAAGGCATCATTATGCGGGTTGGTTGGTGCTGTTGTGTGGTAGAACACCTTCCGTCCCTCACGTACCTTCCTGCACCCAGTCTATCAGATCTCCATGAGCCTGAGAGATGAGCGGGTGATTTCAGGGCTCTGATGAACAGCAGAACATTAGCTGGTTGATGTGCAGGGACCTGCAGTGCTAATTATGATCTCAGTCATGTCTTGGTGACCTTCGCTCTGCCTGTACATGGGGTGTGAAGGGACACAGTCAGGCGGGGGCAGGACAGGGAGGCTGGAGTCTGACATACTAAATAGTTCATTAAAACAAAATGATATTGGAAGAACTTGGAGAAAAAAAGGATTTGAAAGTGAAGTTACTGAGTGAACTAAGGCCATATGGTCTAAACCACAATCTTCTGAAGTCGAGGTAATCCTGGAGGTTTTTATTGTGCTTAAAGAAAAAAAAAATTAAATCATTTCTAATTATTGCAGACAGCAATAGGGGTGCCTGTTTTTCTGATGATGGTGTTCTTTGGAAGTAAAGCTTCCAAGCCTTTTTTCAAGGAAATATTAATAGTTGTTGAACTTTCTATGTATTTTGCAGCACTTTGGGGGATTAAAATATCAACTTTTTTCACTTGCTGGGAATGCACTGTCTTAACAAGTATCCTTTTCAATTTTTCATGATTTTTGCAATAACGTTTATAAAGAAAGTAAATTAAAATATTTAAACACAACACACTGAAAACATTTGTTCATGCCTGCTGGCCAGAATCCAACTTGTGTAATTAAATCTTGCAGTCTGTTACCTAAATACTTCCCGCAGTTTCTGCTCGGTGCAGGCGCTTTCCGTAGTTTCTGGCCTCGGCGAGTTTCGCTGGCGCTTTGCGCTGCAGCACAGCTGCCACATTCTATCACAGGGATGGCTGCATTTCTTTGGGAAACATGACTTTCATATATAAATAATTGTTAAAGTGCTTTGGAAGCCTCCCTGGGGTGAAGTGCACCATTGAAAAATAATAAGCCTTACAAATACATTATTAATATTCATTCTGTTGTTGATCCCATTCAATACCAGGGACAGGGAGAAGGTTAATTTTAGAGTCTGTGTTATACCCCGGGGCTGGGGAAAGCTGGGTGTGATACCAGGCTCTGACCCAACCTCCTCGGTGAGACTGGACAAGTCTTTTATTCCTTGGTGCCTCACTCACCTCATGGACCTCCTTGTTCCATGGTTTATTTAATATTTATTTTTATGCTCTTCAGAACAAGGACTTTTTCTTAGTGTCAGTGGCCCATTCTCTGTCTGTGCTGTTGAGGTGGAAACCATGAAGACAGGCTGAAATGGGCAACCAGAAAGTTCTGATTTGTGAGTCCAGGTTTATGCTACCCTTCTGGTCACTGCCCTTTTTGTTGTTACCCCCATAGGTGGACATAGATATTTTTCTAAATTAGAAACGATGAAGTATTTCTCACTGTTACACGCAAGGGATCACCCAGCACATGTGCTTGTTCCATGCTGGTTTCCTGTTGCACGGTGTAGGCATTTAAGCTCCATCTACTGCCAGTTTTTTATCCTTCTTCAGCCCGCATTCACTCTTTTGTAACCTTGGAAAGCAATTTGTAATGCATGTGAATGTGCAGAAAATGCTCAGTGCTGATTCCCATACAGGAGAGCAGTTACTTATAGCTGTCCTTTAGTTTGAGTGAAGTCCTTCACTTTATGCTCAGATTAACCAATGTTCCAACTGAATTTGATGTTATCTCTCTTTTATTGACGTGAATTATTTATAGCAGAACTGTTGAATCATCAAAACCCAATTTCTGAGACTATTATTTATGCTGAGATATTAATCCCATGTTCCTATTAAGATTTATCCCTCTGTTCCTCATTCTGGATTCCTGAATTAAATTTAATCATTCCATCTTTCTCTTGTGCAGTGTGAGTGCAGCCAGGTTTGCACAGCAGAAGTATTAGATTGTGGGTGACTGGGTTGAGGTCAACCACAAACTCTGTCTTTCCTGCTTACCTCTAGTTCTGGACTTGAATTTGTATCACAGCCAAGGGGAGCTCTTGGTTACCTCCAGGGTTAAGGATAAACTTCTTCTATCTGTGGTAGATTTCTGGATGTGGTAGATGTGTGGACGCAATATTTGTATTGGTCCAGGTAAAAACTCTTCCATTCATTCTCTCCAAAGGTCGGGAGAAGTGACTATTGCCAGATTTGTTTCCTGTGTAATTGAGGCTATGTAAGGGAGGGGGAAAGGGTTAATCCAGATAAACAAAAGTGCAAAACCTGCCTAACAGAGAAAATCCATAGCCTGAGATGTAGGAGCCCTGCTCCTTCACGATCACACAGTAATTCAAGAGAAGTGATACTGAAGCCACCTCTGGCTCACCAGGATGCTTCTTCCTCTACCGCCTGCTTGTGCCTCTTCTTTCCTTCTCCTGTCCTCCTCCTGCAGGACAAAGCTTCAGGAGATGGGTGCAGGTGACAGTTCTTTCTCTCCATACACAGTTCCGTGGTTATTTTTTAAGTAGCTTCTTGGAAGAAGTGTTTCTTTTCTGTCTTCTGTTTCCCTCTTGCTTGGCACCAAGGAGGACTGTGCTGTTGGGGCTGGTGTGCAGGCACCCGCCCGCAGCATCCACAGCCCAGGCTGGGCCAGCCGAGGGGGTGTTGGAAGATGTGCCTGGGGCAGTTTTGGGAAATCCCAGCGGCCGGGAGGAGCTGTAGGGGATGAATGACTGTGAGCATTATGGACCCGTTGCAAAGGTGGGTGCCAGACTGGTTCTCTGTCTCGTAGCCTGGAGGATTGTGCAAGGTCAGGGTGAAATGTGACTGCTTTTCTTTTCCTGCATTCCCTTCCCACGTGTGGAGGCAGCAGGAGCGATGTGGGTCTGTGATTTCTCTCCTTTGTGTCAGGAAGGAAAATAATGAACCACAAGTGAAAACTTACTAATATAAACAGATGAATGGGAAGGGTTTAAGGAGGTGATTTGTCTCCCCAGGCTCTGCAGGTGGGACTGGGCAGCTTGGCACTGCCGTGCAGTGTCCCCAGCCCAGAGTCCGGGCTGTCCCTGTGCCCTTCCCTTCTCTGCACCGTCCTCCTGCATGTCCCCTGCTCCTGGGACCTCAGCGGGCTCCTGCCCTCGGTTATGGCACTGCCCTTGGCTTTGTGCAGCTGCAGCCAGTCGCCACGAGCACTTGCTGCTGATTTTAGGACCTTTTATAATAGTTAGTGTTTTCTTCTAGGCATTTCTGCATCTTTGTATTCCAGACAAAACCCCCAGCTCTTGCACTGTTAGTAATGATGTTATGGCAGAGAGATCCCCCCGGCTTTATTAGACTCAGGTTTATACAGTGCTTCTGTCTTGAATAATTCAAGACAAGACCCAAAACAGGGCTTGGGATAAAAGCCATCCATAACTATTGGGCAACCCAGGTGTAAAAGTTTGCAGCCATGGTTCTAGCTCATCTCTAGCCTTTATCTGCATATCTGATAAAAAATATTAATTAATTAAATAAATAAATAATACTGATTTAAATATAAAGCAACTCACTCAAGAATTCTTCCCTTGGAGTATAGATGTATTTGCATACAGGAATTTGGAAACCTTTTGGCTTTAGGTACCTACAGGTGATTCCTCAGGAAGGACACCTCCAATGCAAGAGTAGGACCTTTTGTTTATACAAGAATGTCATCAAACCCCCATGTTTGATTGCCTTTCATTTGTTCTGAGAACAGAAGTTAACTTGCCTTCCTCCGGGGTGGTGGGGTTACGCAGCCTCTGGTACCATCCCGTGGTTACAGACCATAGTGCCAGCCAAGGAAGTGCAGCCCATTTCAAATCATTCCTAATGGTTTAAAGAAGGAGGAATATCACCCAGAAGAACCATTTCTGCATTTTATAAAATTTTCGACAATGTTTTCCCATGAATGATGTGCTGGATGCACGTCCTTGATCTTCACATCACTGTTGTCTTTGGCGTGCCAAGCAGTGAGTTCTGCTGTCTGTGTGCAAGGGCAGTGCTTTGCTGGCAGTGCTGCTGCCCCACATTCCCCACGCTTCCACACAAAGGGCTCATTTAAATCGTTACACAGAGTATGCAGGTAGTCATTGCTGTCCTTTTTGAAGACCTTACTTGACCATTTGCAGTGTGGTGCAGGGCCAGGATTAGATAAGCATTGCTGTTCTCAACTACACTCCTGGGAGGCAGGTTTGGGTTTTCGTTTGCCTTTTTTTTCATTGAGATCCAGCACACAGCTTGTTTGCCTTGTCATATGCAAATAAGAATAATATTTAAAACATATAGTACTTTACATATTCAAAACAGCGTGGAAACATTTGCAGTCATTCTCGCAACACCCTTGTGAAGTAGGTAAATATTTTAGTTATGACTGTAATGCAGTTTTGCATGGGAGATAACATATTGCAGTATTGACGATGCAAAACAAGCATCAGACCTCCAAACCCGGAGTGATGTGATGGGACCTGACACATTTAAAGTTGTTTATATTTGTATCTTAGTTTTAGAGCTTTCAGGGATGACTTTTCTAAGCTTTCTTGACAGTGAGGAATACTAAAAAACTCCTTGGTTTAATGAGCAATGAAATGATGTCACGTTTCCTGAGGCTAGAGCCCTTTGGAAAGCCAACAGAATTTCACAAGACTTCCAGGCTGTGTCCTGTGCCCCTGGAGTTGGTGGAGATGTTGTCGTTGAATCTGGTAGGATTTGTGTAACACTCGTGTCTCCTGGGTAGAGCAGACAAATTTCAGGCACTAGTCGTGATAAAAATACCAGGTTTCATGATTTGCTGTAGATTAATGAAAGAATTACATTAAAACTGTGTGCAATTACTGTAGATTAAAATTTCTGGGAAAAAATAATAAAAAAGAAATGGTTGTCATCCTGGGTGGTGCAGTGGCATTTGTGAGCCTTTCGCTGGCCCCGGGCTACCGCCTGCTCCTCTCTCATGTCAATCCGGGCATTGGGCACATTGAGTGAGGGGGGTACAACATCTCTAGCAGTTCTATATGTCTCTGTAGCCAACATGCCTATCTATGTAAACATTTTTTCAGGTGGAGAGGATGAATACTATTGGAATTGACGTGCCGATGGGGTGGGATTTCTGTTTACAAATGTGCAGTGCACAGTGTGATGTGGTGTTTCCATCCCTTTCAAAAGGCATCTGGTGGTTGGTCTGGTGGCTCTTGAACTCTCTGCAACTGCTTCTCGCCCTCAGCTACTCTGTGCCAGGTGTCCTCATTGTTATTGAAGGAAAGATAAATTCCTTGTAGAAAATTACTCTGAGATTCCTACCAAAAAATGGGGATTTTGGTGGTGTTACCCTTCCATTCCTCTAACTGGATTTCCATTTCTGCAAGGAAAGCATAAATGAAATAATTGTTCCGTTTATGCACCGCTGTCGGGAAGTGAGTGACCACAGAAGGAAACCAGACATCCTGTAATCTATGGTCCACGGGAGTTCTTTATTAGAAAGAAAAAGGAAGATGCTGCTCTCCTGTATTTATAGGGATTCGAGTGCATGTATCTAGTCATTGGTACTAATGAGCTTATTGGAGTCTTTAAGGTGTTTTTCAGATCAACCAGACAGAGCTTACCCGGGCTGTTCTTGAGGCAGCTTTTTTTTTTTCTTTTTTTCTTTTTTTTTTTAAATAGATGATTATATTTCTTTCTCTAAGGTATTTACGTGATCTCCAATACTGAGTACTGATCTTCTGTATGTCTTCAGGAATGTAGAAAGCACAGGGAGGAAATTACTGATTGGAAGAGCAGGGAATTGAGACCTGCTCTGGTATCCTGAATCCTAAGCAAGTATCCAGCCTATTGCAGTTATTGCTGCCTCGTAATATTCATGTGGCTTTATTCGGAGGCAGATGGGCCTTCCCTCCTGTGCAACACTCTAAAAGTAATTTAAGCTTATGAAACAAAGCAAGTATTCCACAATTATTAAGAGGTTATCATTTCCTTTTTGTAATTCCACCCATCATGGGGAAGGATTTCAGCAGCTCTGCAGAATTACAGCAATTTGAAGGATGCCACACGCTTCATATCAGTTTTAGCAGACTTAATTTTTTACTTCTCTAATACCTGTCTGATTCTGTAAATGTGAGGTGCGCATTTCTACACATTTTGTTCATCACTAAGATAAGCAAATGGAAAAAATGTTCTTATGCTGTAAGGTCTATCAGCTCCATCTACAGCAGAGAATGTCATTATGCCCATATCATTGATCAGGGGCCTCCTCCCGTCGCCACAGCCCAAATAGCATCGGGATTTAGTATTTCAACTGTATTTAGGTAACTGATGTATTAGACAAAGGAAACCAGGCAGTAACTGGAGTGCCATTCTACTTTTAGCTCAGCACGCCTGTTGAAAAAGGGCCAAACTCACTCGTTTCCTGGTGTTTCCTTTATTGTAGGCTGAGGAGTGGTGAATATCTGTGTGCAGTTGGAGGTTTCTAGCATTTCACTTCACTGAGTTCTCTGTTCCCTGTTGTCTCATACCGACTGTCAACCATTTGTATTTCTGGGTTGGAACTAATCAGACCCATCTGGTCTTGCTGACAGTGTGAGCCAGGAGAATAGCTCCCTATCATGATACAAGATCCTGGAACTTGGGACACGGAGAAATTTACTGCCTTGCCTAGTCCTGGTTTTTAATGAACTGAATAGTGCCATAGTGCAGCTCATTTTCTCCTTTGTTTTTTTAATCAAAGAAAGCAATTATCTGTCAGAGCACAAATATATAAATGCTAGCAATCCATAGATTAAAACATTTCCTTCTTGTTTAACCTGTAAGTAGTTCTTTGCAGTCATGCTGAATGGAGAATTTTGTGCTGGAATGAGTCTTTCAGCCACAGAATAAATTAGAAACCAGACAAAGAATAATGATTGTCTTTTCAGTGTTTCTTAATATCGGCTCATAAATGTGGGCTGGTGGTGTAAGAGCTCCTGTTGTCTACCCTGCACGGGGAAGAGCATCCAGGCAGCTCCTGCCTTTCTAAAAGAATGCCAAATCAAAGGCGATGCGAGGCACTAACGCTGCATATTCTATGAAGTGTGTGTACCTGTGAGTATTTGAATTATGTGTTCATTGTACATTAGGGAGAGAATTCAAGGCAAATCAAAGTTTGTATTGATTTTGGGACCGGGGGAGGGGTTGGGGAGGATTATCTGAATAATTCTATTATTCACCTTTCTCTTGGAAAATTAAAGTGGATAGTGCAAAGAGCACTACTGAGAGAGATAAATGAGCTGCTTCATTTCAGAATGAACTCTCGTCTCAGAAAACTGTTGATATTATGTGCCTAAATTTCTTATGTACTTAGTAGAGTTATCTGCATAAAATATCCTTTAAATTCAAGAATGACTTGCATCAGCCCTGTAATGATATCAGAGGATGATTGTGCTTCCATTTTATTTCCATGGGTGTACACAAATACTCCTATTGTATATGATTATTAAATTGCAAAGGGTGTGTTTTGTGATTATTTAGGACAGATTCCATTTCAGCAGCTCCAAATCTTGCAACCTTGTTCAGAGCAGAGAAATAAAGCTGTGAGATGAAAAGAGACGTTGTTGTCCTTTGAGCCAATGTGCTGAACAAGAAGGGAGTGTGTAATTGAACTTTGGCTGGCATCTTTGCCAATGTAGCATTGAAGGTATCACAAGTCAATATCACAAGTCAATATCCCAAATCATGGGGCAGAAATTCCACTGGAGATGTGCTGGAGGACTTGGGGACTGCTCTTAAAAATACAGGAGCCAGATCACAGCTTTGAAGATCTAGAGATGCATTCATGTCCCTGCTCCATCACAGTTTTGCCGTGCAGATTAGAAGTAGTTTTAGTACCATTGGATTTAATTTTACAATCTTAGCACGTTCTACTGATAAGATTAGAAACGGAGAAAATGTAAAAGTCAAAAAATTCAGTCACCAACAGGCAGAAAAACTAACCTGGGTGCAAAGGGGAAGGAAAGGCAGAAGAAGCAGGGTCTGAAACGAAACAGAGACCTCAAGATATGGTGCTGCACAGTAAAACTGAGCGGCAGCAAAGGTAAACTCGGGAGAGCACGGTTTGCTAACCTGGCATGGAAATAAGAAACAAGAGCACCCGTCACAGCTACAGAACTACCTCACAAGGAATTTCTCAGCCTTTCTGCTCCTATCCCAAAACCTGTTAGGGCATGTGAAGAGTATTTGCTCATGCTGTAGGAAGGGGTGAAGAGAAGGTGTTATATGGGTGAACAAGAGCAGTGGTGGAGACAGAGCGCTGAAGGAAGAACTAAGGGTTTTGCAAAACCTTTTTGGCACAAATGTGTCTCTGAAGATTTTCTGTGGATGTGAATATCCTATTTTCTTCATCCTAGAGAGCAAGAGGTATTGGGGAAACAACTGCAAACTACTTTTGACCATCTCATGGGATTTTAGGCTTTTTTGGAGCCCTGTCTCAAGTAAGCCCCTACTTCAATCGATAGAAATTTGCTTTAGTCCTAACACTATAAAAACTGAGTAAGCACTTTAAGATTTGCCCCATTGATTTTGCCAAGTTTTGGTTGAGTGAGAACTTAATAAAGATTTTGGATTGTGAAGATAAAGAACTGACTTTTGACATCCTGATTCAATTTCTAGCCAGTCGTTTTACGGATTAACTTCCATTGAGTTCAGCAGGAGCGTGTCAGTGCAAGGGCTGAGTCAGGATCCAGCCCTCGGTTCGCTGCCAGGAGTCGATGTCTGTGTCCTTTCATCTGCCCATCGAGCAAGGATTCCACAACTTCAGGGAAGAAACAACCACTGGTTCTGTGATGAGTTCGATCACGGGGCAAGGGTCGTTCTGACTCCGGCTGCAGAGTGAAAAGGTGCCAAAGCAGAGGGAGGGAAGGGGAGGATATTTGGTCCCCAGAGGAGAAAGGGGATTTTGAGGGCCATGAGGCAACCTGCATGTCTTGGCAGAGCAGAGCAGCAGAGCAGTTGCTGCACTTCCATGAACGATGGTTAGCCATGCTGAATTGCATCCCAATGTGTAGAAGAAACAGGGCTAAGGTACCAGGGAGGTGAGTTGAGTGCCTTGCTGTGGTGGGAGTTAGGTGTCCTGCCATGGTGGGGAGCTGATTGCCTTGCTGTGGTGGGGAGCATTCACCCCACTGATCTGCTGCAGCAGCTTCAAAAATGGCTGCATGTCTGGAGACCAGTGAGCTGAGAACTCTGGTTTCTCTGTAAGCCAAACTAAGCATTGCAGCCTCAAAGGTATTCAGGAGCCCAGTGTTTTCTTACATATTCTTGGAGTTCCCTGTCTGAGCGGTCCCTGTGGTGGGGGTGGCTGGTGTCCGTGGATGCAGGTGAGGAAACTGGATGCTATGGTTCTCCTGCATCAGAGACCTCATCTCTGCACCGGGCAGAGGTGGTACCTTTGCAATGCATTGCTCCCACTTGTTCCCAGTGTGGAACAAGATTGATGCTTCAGAAGTCCCCAACAGCCTTCTCCAAGATGGACAGCAGCAAGGAGGCAGCTGCTTGTGCTGTAAATATCCCTTCTTCCTTCAAAGGCAGAAGCCAGACGGCTTTCCTATGGCTTCTGGAGTTGCTGTCATCGTTATTCTTCCTTTTCTTTTGTTTCATGTCTTTTTTAAAACTTACGTTTACTCATTTGAGCACATTCTTGATGTAGCCAAGATATTTCTGGGAAGAAGCCCATCTGAGTTTGGTGGGATAATATGTAGCATTTGTACAAGTTCTCATATGTAGAAAATACATTTGGAAACGGTGGAAGATCTCTAATTTTGAGTGCGGGGTACTATTTTTTAAAAAGTAACATGGCTTGGCTTGGTAGAGACTGATAAACCAGCAAGATTTTGTTCAGAGATACAGATTTTATTTTGTGACTTACATAAGCACCACATAGTCCCTTAAACATTTAAAATCAATTTTCTTTGTGCTCTTAGAATTCAAAAACCACAAAATGAATTTCTTTCAAGTTTCTTGTATGCCAAGGTTCAGCCCAGAGGGATTTATTTTTTTTTTGTGGTTTAGAATAGGGTTTTGTGATGAAAAGCCTGACAGATCTTTTCCTATACTGTCACTAGGTACAGCGTAATGTATAACATGAGATTAACTCGTGTTTTAATGAAGTATCTTGAACAGAATAAAGGGACCACTTAAAAAGTATTAGTTAAAATCGCTATTAGTTTGGTTTGTCCCAGTGTTGAAAGAATACCCCTTCATTTGTTTCCATGGTTCAGCCAAGTGAGGTTCTACGTCGTAAAGCTGTGATGTAGGGAGCTTTGACCTTTCAAATGGTTAAATATTTCACTATTCTATTCCTTAACAAAAGTTGATTCCTTTTGAAAGTGTGGCTCCTCTGTCAGCTTCTCAGCATAATAAAAATGTGCTGAATTTCTTTGTGTAATATAACCCTTCTTCCCAATTTCTTCCTTAAAAAAGAAAAAGAAAAGAGAAGGGCATGGCTTTCTTCCGTTCTTTCTGGCTGTTCTAAACCCTGGCAGCTCCAGGTGGAGGTCCTGGTGCATCCTGCTCACGTGTCCTAGGAATGCGTTCTAGTTTATGTATTAGCACACACACGTATATATATTTATATGTATATTTGTGTTTATTTATATAGCTTTGTACTGTATGTCTGATGTATCCAGTACTGGCCGTTAGCAAAGAGAAGATGCAATTCATGGCAGGACCTTCGATCTGATGCAGTGCATTAAATCTTACGGGACATAAAGCTTGATAAGATTTGTGAGAGCCCTGATTACTTAGGTGAGGAAGATGGCCAGAGTTGGATTAGAAAAGACTATAAACCTTCATTCTTGGAGCAAGCTCTAATTAAGGGAGTAATGAGCAACATCCTTGTGCCGATAATATCCTCTGTCGCTGAGTGCTGGGAAGTTGTTAGATGGGCTCTGCAGCTGGGGAGGAGGTTCTAGACCATTGGCCTCATCTCAAATGGCAATTTTTATCTTACAGTTCACATGATGTACTCAAATACAAACTGCATTATCATTAGTACAGAATAACTTCATACAGAGTTATTTCAGCTTTACCAAAACCAGACTCTAGTCCATACTCAGTGGAACAGGAGCACGGATGCAAAATACTGTACACCATATCCTTTGTGTCACAGATACCCTACAGCCATTGGGCACAAAAGTGATTAAATGTGCACTGGATTGATAAAAATTTAGATTTTTATGGGTGCTGTAAAAAGCAGAGCCCTTTTTCCATGTTTCTGCTAGGATGGTTGTAACCATGGATGTCTGATCCCTGTTGCGCATGCACATTGACTTTGAAAGTGGAAGCTCTAATATTATGTAATCTTGTCTTGAAGGCAAGTATTAGCTAATTTAACCAGATACGATCTACCCCCAAATGTCTACACTACTCGCCATTGAAGCAGTGCTTTAAAAAGGTTTCTTAAAATAAGCACAAGTTTTGTGTATTTAGCTCACAGTGGAGAAACCAGTGTTTAACCTGAGCTTTGGTTTCCCTCTGCCATGCACCGCTGATTCACTGAAGTTGGACAAAGCAATTCCCATCAGCATTGATTGAGAATGTCCAGGTTTTGCCTTTCAATTAATTATGAAACAATCTGTTGTCAGCATTCCCAGCAGATAGTGAGACTTTGCCGTTCGGAGTTAATGTGGATGAATGTGGATGTACTGAGACTCTGGGAAGAAAAGGCTGTAATGAAATTCAGCCCAAACTGAGCCGGAGTGGAAGGGCAGAGAATGAGCACGCTGAGGTGCTGCACAAACCGAGAGGGGCTGATGATGTTGGATTGAAGCAGGCAGTGTGGCGTTGGGCTCGGGGGGACCTGGCATGAGGAGTGAGTGACACCACATCTCTCAGAGAGCAAAGTCGTCTGGGCCCTGGAAACGAGTGGGGCTGGGGAGGACGGGAGCCGGGGAACCGAGAGCTGCTTCCCTCGGTCTCACCGAGATACGGCCAGCGCCTTCCAGGTGCTCGTCTGCCATAAGGGCATCAGAGCAGCAGCAAAAACATCCAAACAAGATAACGTTGGCAGTAGCTCCATCATCATCATCATCATCCCTTTTCCATTAGTGTTTGTTTCTCACTCGGGGTTGCACCGAGGAATGCTGCACGGGTGCAGATCAGTGGCAGGACCCGTTGGTGGGGGTGGCTGATGGGCTTAAATGGGTGAGACCCAGAAGGGAGCAGTGTTCCAGGCAGAGGGTCCCTGCAGCGTGTGGGGATGTCCCTCGCTGCCCCTAGTTACGCAGGCGAGTGGAGGCGCCGAGCTTCCCTCTGTCTGTCCGGAGGGATTCGGTTCCCCAGGGATGCAGGCAGACGCCTGCTGGGATTTGCAAAATGCCAGAACCAAGTGGCTCCCTGGCACCTGGTGAAATGAGTCTGATCACTCATAATTCACTCGTTACAAGGCTCGGGGCTGAGGCTTTGCGACAGCAAAGTGCTCTTTGAAAATCTGACCCCCCATAATCACCTAAAATATGACTTAGTTGCTGATAGGATATTGTGAAGCTTCAGGCTGCGCTGTATGCACAGGACACAGCTACTGCGCGACTTTGCTTTTTGATGGTATTTTTCCCTCAGTAACTTTAGAAGTCATTTTCCTTCTGTATTTTTAGTGCCACAGGGTTTGTGCCTGCTGAGAAATTAGCAGAAAGCCACGCAGTCCATCCATCATTGTTGGTGTTTTCGTTGGGTTTTTTCCTTCTCACATTGTATATTGAAACCCATAATTAAGACTAATCTTTTAAATGCCTTTGTAGAAGAGGAACACAGCAGGCGTGGAATGGACTTTTTATTAAAATTAACAAAAGAAATGAAATTTGTACATAACGTGTAATTGCTGAACATAGACTTAATAATTAAAATTACTTCTGTAAGCCTGTTCTTACGGATATTGAGTAAATAAAACTGCTATTTGCTGGTAGATCGATATTTCTGTCCACAACAAAGATTTATAATTTAGGATAAATAGTTCTTCCACTACAGGCTGTGAAATTCAGTGGAATATCGCCAGCATGTTAACAGCAACAAAAATAATTAAAAATCACCAGTAGTTGTTGAGAACTTTATACTTAAATCTGGGTATAAGAAATTCTCTTTCCAAGCAGAGAACACTGCTCCAATCCTCAGGTGCCTTAGCAGCGTTACTGTGTGGGGTGCCCATCTCTGGGGACTTTGATGCACCCTGTTTTTAAGCACGTGCTTATCTGCTGTCCTGGGTCTACCCAGTGGCCTGTGCTGAATGAGTCGCAGCACATGCCAGTGCATTTTATAACCATGAAAATGATGCTATTTACAGCTATCAAGGGAATGGTGCTATAAATAAGCATTGATTTGAGGTTTTTTAGCCTCTCCAATTTAGCATTTAACAGTCCAGTTTTTTATAGCCAATAATACTGCTTTGGGTTCTTAGTGATATTGATCATTCCAGATTATGTTTTAATATTCTGAAAAAATTAAACAATGTTTTTATCCCTCTTCTGTCCATAGCTTTACTTAAAAATCAACTCCAGATTTTAATCTCCTTAAGAAGAGATGAATGTTTAAAACGGGGATTGGGTGATTTCTCTCTCGGGTGGTACAAGTTGATTATCTTGCTGATTGCCATTTCTCCCTGTTAAATGGTTTTAGGGACTACCTAGGCGCTGGAATGTCCCAGATGCAGCTTCTTAGCAGATGATGAATGCCTTTTATAACATGCCCTTCGTAGGGGCTTAGACAGTCTGGAAGGATTCATGGTAATACCTCAGGATTACTCTGAGCGCACAAACACCACCGCAGACCGGCTTATGGTTATTCATCTTCCATGGAGGATGTGTGGCCGAGGAGAGCGAGGTTGTGCCATGGTTCACTGGGGTCATTTAACATCAAACATGGCCAAGACCTTTGAGTGTATCATGTTAAGGCAATGCTGCTCCTGTGACCAAAGATCACATTTTTAACTTCTCCAACGGCCGTCATGTGTCATTTTTTCCCTTTTCCCCTTTACCATCTCCTTATTATTTTTTCCCCTCTGAATCCTCCAGGATTGTACTAGTTTACAATGAGCCTCATTTTTGAATGGAAAATTCAATGCTGACAGAAGGGCAGCTTGATGAGGACCAATTGCTCTCAACGATCCTCTTAAGGCTGTGGTCATTACAGTGAAGGGACTTGAACCCCCCAAATGGGTGTAATGGAGCTGCAACCTGGAAAATTGCTTTCTTGAGGATGAGCCTGCCCATGTTGCAAAATCTTCCTGAAAGGGTGAGGAGGAGAAGAAAGGAGGATTGCAGCTATATTAACTAAATGACTAAAACTCAGAACATTGTTAGCATCCCATCTGGATTGGTCCATTGAGGACACTGATCAAGCTTCATGAGTGATACTGCAGAGCCCCTGAGGGCTAATTGCTGCAGTCTGGCTCTAGACCAGGCAAAGATCCAGTTGTGAGGATATCTCACCATCTTCTTCTACAGTAGAGTGCCCTTGTTTTTGCTGGGTTAAAGCAATGGAGTTAGTGAAGTTGCAATTATTGCTTTACAACACTTGTCATCTCTTGAAGAATAAATACGTGAAATGGAACTTTTTGCTTGAGTGTCCCTTTTATCTTCCTGGAGTGAATATCTGCCATGGCATTTACTTGTTCTGCCGTATTGTCTGGGAAGCTTTTCCTTTTTTCTGTATTCTTGATATTTTCTCTTCTCTGCTAAAAAAACCCAACAAAACGCAAGCAAACAAAAAAGAAGGCGTCTCAGCCCTGACCTCCTTCCCCTACCGACACATTGAAAGCCTTTAATGAAAATAACTTTTGGCAGCTGTGTTTGAGTGACCAGTGTGGGATGGGATGTGACATCGGAGCATAAACAGAACGTAGAAATGTATGCAGGACGCAATACTACAGCTGGAATAAAAGATTCAGATGCCTTTTCTTTTTGACACGTTGCACTGTAAGGTCACAAACGGAGCTGAAGATACAACTTGAGGAATGAAAATGTCTAGGTTGATGTAAACTGGTTTTAACCCCCTCAGTATTTCAAGGTAAATAGCGTTAACTTGGAGGAGGCACATTCTTGCTTTCCATTCAACCTCTTTGCTTCCTGTAGAGCACTTTAAATCTTAGAGGCCTGAGCCAACCACAAATTAGGGAATAATGGTAATATCAGCAAGGTTCATGGTGTTGATCTCTTAAAATTAAAAGAACTCTTGGTGGGTAACTAGCAGCTTTCCTTTTATTTATTTTTTTTGCCAGCTTTTAATTGTATTCATTTTAAGATTCTTCAATGAAAATTGGCATCATAAGATCAAAATCAGTGCTGTGAAAAAAGCAAGTTTTTACAGTTCAGTCCTTTTTTTTCTTGTACCTGGTAAGAAAAGATGTCATTAGGAGGACTGGCAATTTTCACCTCAAATGAAATGTCAGATCTAATATTTCATATGCGTATCTATGTCTTTGTTAAGGTCTCATTATCTCGTGAACATGTGGACCAAGTCCAAAAGAATTATATCTTTAATATTTGTCTATCAGTCTCATGTCCTATCTGCCTCTAACGGAGCTGAGACAGGGAGGGTTTGTTAGAGCAGGGGTTACTTCATTAGTTTGATTTGGCATGTCTTGGATTCACAGTGCTTTCAAGAGACATCATGAAATAAATTCAGAATGTGTTATGAGGATGCCCACAGAGCAAATAACACGGGCAAATTGCCTCACTGCTAAAGGGAAAATAAAAATCACATATCTGCTGCAGACAATATGACAAAATAGAGCAGAATGCAGGGGGGAGATCTCCTGTAAATACTGTGCATTCATATTCATGTGTTTTGCATTAAAGCAGTAGAACCCATATAAAATAGCACTTATTAAAATAAAACACTTTTAAGAAACAAAACAAATAGCCAAGTGCTGTGGAAGCAAACGGAAGCCTTTAGAGCACTGCTTCCTAAAAGAATAACCTTCTTATGTAACTTCAAGTGGCTTTTAATTATCTTCCCAACTCCAGCAAGTGGAGCGGTGGTGGACTTGGTAATATATGGCCCCATTTAAGTTTTAAGTGTTACACATTTGACAGCAACAGTGTTTTAAGTAACCTTTTTAAACACCTTTGTGAATTTGGAAGTTCTCCTATGCACTGGTAGCAGTTTTGAAGAGGGATCCATATGGATTTGCATTGCATGGAGCAGGTATTAGACTGGATAGAGCAGCTCCCAAAGTCATTGGTTTGAATAACGCGTGTGTGTGTGTGTGTGTTTATGTTTTGAAAGGAATTAATGAAATTGTCGCTTCTGGAAGGATGGATTTGGGTATCTACAGCTTAGAGAAACTGCCGGTGAGTTTGAAGTTTGAGAAATGCTACCCAGTAATGATAAGACTGTAATGTTTTATTATGGGTCTGGTAAGTTCGAAGCATAATGAGGTTTATAGAGATGTTACTGTTGACTTCAGCAGCAGCGAGATTGGGTCTTCAGAAGTTTGTGTGGAATAATCTCTGTGGATAGCTCATTTGCAAACATGAGTGGATCATTTAGACTCAGGGGGCATGGTTATTATTCACATATAAGTGATTAATATTCAAGCATAAAGGAATTTATTCCTCTTAATTGTTTGCTGTATAGGAACTGACCTTTTTTCTCCCCCAAACGGCCCCCTCCCCACATGTCCTGGCAGGGGTTCCCCATGGGGCGCAGCAGGTTGGGGGGGGGGCTTTGTCTCACAAAAGGGAGGGTTTGTGACAGGATGCAACTGGTCCATTTAGACCAATTAGACATGTTATTTCCTGCCTAAAGAGATTAATTTGAGGAGTTCGGAATGCAAATTAGGTACAGGCCTTATTAATTATATATGAGTAAACATACAGTTCCAGCTGAAATTGTGTTCCCGTTCCTTTGGTTATTTTATGATTGAAATAAACTCCAAACCAAAACAGGACGTAATCAGCTCTAGCACGGTTGCCTCTTCCTATTGCAAACACTAAGCATTCTTCTATTAGAAAGCATTTATTTAAACATTCAATTAAAACTAGGCTCCATTGTACTGTAAATAATGTTAAAATTGACAGAAAATGGAAAGTGTTAAATTACATGCAAATTAGGAGGGATGGCGTTTGGGGCAAAAATTTCATTTGGGGCCTTGCTTTGGAACAGAGCATTTATATATATATAGATATATATATATGTATGTATCTTAAGTGACAAAATCTCAGGAGGACGAACAGCAGGCACCCCAACTGCTGGGTGTTTTTAAGAAGCTCTCCAAAGACTCAATGCCTTAGAATTCAAATGTTAAAATGCTGCACTCATAGGGATTAGTTATGTGTGAGCTGGCTTGTTTGTATTTGATCTGTTATATGTTTGATGAAAGTTGTGTGAGGAAAAGAGACATCTCAGGAAATACTCCACTCCTCCCACGATTGCTCCGCTGAGGGAGCTTACGGGGCTTGTGGACAGCGGTGGCCCTTGGTGGGATCTGGGGGGTCTGGGGGGGAGAGATTCCTCTGCAGTGGAGTCCCCAGCATCTCTGTGCCGGGATGGTGCCCCCCGCCTCGGGGGGAACGTCTCTCGTTTGTTTCATGGATGGTCCCAGGGGAGGCTTTCCTGAGGCGATGGAGGGGTTTGCTCTTAGTGCCAGGAAGGGCTGTTCCACGGAATGCGAGGGACTGCGTGGCATTTTTCCTTCTGTTTCCCATGCTTTGGGGTCCTATAGAACCCTTCCCATAAGCTGCCGTTCGGCTTTTTTTCTGCTTTATATAAGGAGGTGAAAAAAAAGTCAGTGTTTACCCAGGCTCAGTGTTTCCCAGTGCTCGGCACTGCCTCCACATGTGCTGAAATATGTGTATTTGCAAACCTTCGCTTTGCAGGTGAAAAGAATAAAAAATTAAAAAAATCTGCTAACTTTTTGACATTTTTGGAAATCCCATAAATAGCCTCCCACCTACGTGCCCCAGAATTTTCTCCTGGATTAGTTCAACACACAGTTTCTGCCACTGTTTGTGCTTATTTTGGGCTTCCTGCATAGGTCGGTGTTAGTGCAAGTGCAAACCTGGGTGCGGGTGTGTGCACGCTGATGCCAAACACTGAAAATTCATCCCTTCTCCAGGATAAACTCTTTCCTGCAGACTGCATTTGAATTTATTACAAAAAATAATGGGACTTAGCACTTCTGGAAGGCAGTACATACCGCCTACTTGGCTTTTTGTTGAAGTGTGAGGGAAACATTAGCAAAATCATATTTCATGAGGTGAAGAAGAACCTGTGACATCCTGACACCCACACACCAGGAGGAGAAAAAACATTAGACTAGCTCTGTAATTTTACCCTCCTAAAAAAATAAAGGAAAGAAAGGAAAAAAACCTCCACCACCCTCCTTTCCAGTGGATTTTGTGTTTTTCTATTCAGTGTGACTGGGAGAGAAATTTATCTTTTGTCCTATCTGGTGGCAACGTCCCATTGACATAAGTGGTATCAAATGTGGCCCGTGATTTAGGGCATCCACATTTCCATAAGTTGTATGTGGGAAGAATGTGCCTTATTGTATAATAATCACAGACTCTCTATGCAGATGTAACATTGTCATTCTTGCAGGCATATCTTTTGTTCTCTAATACACAGTGGAATGGGAGATATAATTTAATGTGAATTACCTACAAATTGTATACGGTGCCAGTAAGTAGCTCTTTGCAGTGCCTCGTATGAATTTTCTCTCACTGACAAACTGAACAATGTGTCTTCTCTGAAATTTAAAAAAATCTGATGCAGTAGAATACAGTTAAATTGTGAGGTGGCAAGATACATTAGACAATTTCTCTACCTATCTACGTATGTTTCTTTCTTCTTCCCTGCAATTATATATGTATATGGTTCTAATGTTAATAATTAGTAAATAGACACCTGAGTATCTTTTAAAATTTGGGAACAAAGGCCCCTAAATGGAGAAGAGCCGTTTACAAGCATGATCTCACTGTTGTCTGTTGGATCTCAGGCGTGGGGTCTCGGCAAAGGGAGTGTTCACCTGTGAATGCAGAGGAGCCGACTGCTCGGCACACGGGGAAGGATTGAAGCCCTTAGAACTGAGACAGTAGTTACCTACAAAGAATCAGCATTACCATTAAAGCATATGTAACTTGTAAACTTGTAAATTGTGAAAGCTGGGTGAAAGACTGGACTTTAATACTTTAATGAATCAGATTCATCCTCTTGTCCCTGCCGCCGTGTAGAAATTGGTGGAGCTGGAAGTGTTGGTGCCGTAGGTTCTGGAAGTGTTGGTGCTGTAGGTTCTGGAAGTGTTGGTGCCGTAGGTTCTGGAAGTGTTGGTGCCGTAGGTTCTGGAAGTGTTGGTGCCGTAGGTTCTGGAAATGTTGGTGCTGTAGGTTCTGGAAGTGTTGGTGCTGTAGGTTCTTGCTGGTTGCAGGACAGTTTCCGATGCTGCTGCTTCCCCCAGGCTGCCTCCCACAAAGGGCTGGTGCCCCTGTAGCTGCGGCTTGTCCTGGACTTGGTCCTGGAGTTACCAGGAGCAAGAGTGAGTGGAATTCTGGAGGGCATTGGGAAGTTGGGAGTTTGAAGAGCTGTCTGTAGACAGAGTTCAGCAGTCCCTGGGCATCCTGTAGCCCTGGGACCAGTGACCATGTTGAAGAATTCATTTTGGAGGGGCTAAAACCGGTGTCACTGTGCTCAGGTTCAGGAACTATGTCCCAGCCAGGGCAGGAGGGGAGTTCAAAACTCCTCCCCCATGGGGTGGTTAAACGTGCTGCTGCCTCGAGTGTGGCACCACTACGTGCCCAGATGTCACCTGGGGACCACCAGGAACCCCCGGCAAAGGGAGGGAACAAAACGGAGATTTTCGAATCATTACCCATCAAATCTGAAATGAATTTCATGGACCAAGGAAGAGCCTTAGGGGCTTTTTCTGAATTTCTGAGGGTAGCTGTAAACAATGACAGTGTTAAGAACTCAAAAAAGGTCACAATAATATTTTATGATAGCAAGTGTTAGGTTGCCTAAATGCAAGGGTTGGAGCCAGCTCTCCCCATAAATAATATATACAAACAGAAAACCAGGGGAGACAAGAGATCTGCATTGTTCCTGCTAACATGTAGCAGTATCATTTTAATGGAAAAAAATACATATAGAAAGTACACAAAACGTTGAATACTTTTTCAAGCTGCTCTTGAGAAACTCAGTGTCTTTGTATAAAGATGGGAATGACAGCTCAGAGTACATTAAAGTGAATAGAGTTCCCAAGTCATTCAGTAGTGGCAGAAATTCACTTAATCTCAGTTTGATATATGGCAATTTTTTTTTTTCTTCCCACCAGAATGATTGTCTGGGTGTGTATGTGAGCTCTCGCTCTCTCTGCCTCCCTCCCCTGCTCCGGGGGGTGACTGTGTGTGCACACACCGTTGCTGATATTTAGGGTGCTGAGAAACATTACAGTTGATTTCACTTGTACTCCTCAAATTTACACGTTTAAAATAACTTTCAAAAATCATGCAAACAGACTGTTATGAAAGGCTCATGTTTATCATTCTCCAAACCAAAATAGGAAGGAGATGAAGGCACACTCTCACTTCCTTATTTATTAAGTCCCTGATAGAATCAGAAAATGGCTTGGGTTGAATGGATGTTTAATGATCATGGAGTCCAACCCCCTGCCCTGGGAAGGGCCACCTATCACTAGAGCAGGTTGCCCCAAGCCCCGTCCAGTCTGGCCTTGAATACTTAGTGCTGGTGGAAGCAGCTGATGGGAACACGGCATGGTTTGTGGTTGAAGTGGGTGTTCAGGATGGTTGTGCAGCCTGACAAAGAGGATGGGCCCTAAAAATCTTTGACTTCCAGCTATAAGACCAGGAATGCTGGAAGAAGAATGGACATTATCTAGTTTCTTCATAATTTTATCAACCACACAAAGAGATGTGGGACCTCTTGAGATGCCGTTGCAGGCAGCCAGGCTTCCTGCCTCTGAAATTCTGCTCAATCTTGAATGTGAAATCTTTGGCTGTCCTATTTGCATTGCAGAAAGCCAGCTGGAATGAATTCAAGTCTTTTACAATAAAAATTCGTAAGCAAGCCCCCTCTCCAGTAGTGTTCTTGCTGCCCTTCTCTGAATCAGTCCTTGGCAATCCATAAAATTGGAGAG
This sequence comes from Scolopax mira, assembly GCA_004320125.1. Taxonomy (NCBI): domain Eukaryota; kingdom Metazoa; phylum Chordata; class Aves; order Charadriiformes; family Scolopacidae; genus Scolopax; species Scolopax mira. The sequence continues at coordinate 1,235,179 of BJBW01001175.1, forward strand.
AGGCAAAAACTGGATTGAAGGTTTAGCTGTAGAGCGAGGGAGCTTGGCGCCTGGTATTTGAAATGGCTTTGGATAACGAGCTGAGCTCCATAATTACACCTGCCCTGGGTTGTGTGCTGTGGTTTATATAGATATCTACATATATATGTTGATATATGTTGGGTTTCTCCGTTGGGTCCCCAGGTGTGGGCTCTGGAGGCTCACAGGCAAATGGCAGGTCCCAGCACCCAGACAGGTGGAGGCACAAAGCCCGCAATGACTCCTTTGTAGGATGCCCCTATAATTTCATGCATATTAGGCCAGTTATGCAAAGTGGTTTCAGCACAGCCTCTGCATTTGGAAGCACAGATTTTGCACATTCAAGTTGATCAGTGAAAACAGAGCTGGGAGGCTGTTTGTGAGAATTAGCATTTGAATATTCACCCTCCCCAGTTTTGGGGCAGAAAGGGAAATATCCCTTGTGATCAGTCACAAAAGTAATTCTAGGTGGTTATTTTTAAAACTCCGATGTCAGGAAGTTATTTTCGAAACAAAGTATTTCTATTTTAGTGGTTAACTGCACTGTGTTCACGTTCTGCTGCACAATATTCAGTATCCTGCAGAATGCATTTGCCAATTACTTTTAAACATCAGCAGCTCCGTTATCCATTCCAGCATTGGAGGCTTTGACAGAGAGCTCCGTGCAGAAATTATCTGATCCAGCAACATCAGGGTTATGGTTTTGGGGTGGTTTTTTTTTTTCCAGGTGGAACTATACCAGTCTGTTCTCAAATTGTAATTTTTATATATTTTTTTTTGCCAAGATGCAAGAGCGCTTGCCAGTTTTTACTGAAAGAATAAAAATTTTCGTAAAACTCCTGTAGATCTACAAACTGTTCATAAATTTATTGACAGTTGGCAGCCCTGCTGTGCATGCTGTACTGTTATATATCTGCCTTCCTCACATCTGCTTTGTCGGGGTATGAGACAGCCAGTCAAAAGTAGCTTAAGGAGGCTTAGCAGTGTCTGTAAATAAAATGGGGGAAAAAGCTTTATTTTTCCCTTCCTCCAAGATTTTCACTTTTTTTTAAACGTGAACAGATTTTAATGAAATTCTTGAGTCTTAAGAACAGCAAGTGCAAAACAAAGGGGTCTGGCTCCTGTGTTTGCAGTGAATAATTCCCTCAGACATGACATGAAGGAATGGAAAAGAGCATCCTCCAAATGCAGACGGCAAAGCCTCCATTTCCAGGAGAATCATTCTCCTGCTCCTGCCTTTACTGTTGATTAAAATAATTAATGTTGGTGCTAGGACCCCTCTGTTAACAGGTGATATTTAGATTATAATCGCTTCCTGGCTATTTTTTTGCCGTCTTCCATAAGAGGGCTACCAGTCCCTCACAGCACAGCAGCTCAGAATATCAATGTATGTCCAAACCTTTCGTTTTACAGAAAACCCAGGCTGCTTTGGTTTTTCCCCAGCGCGGGGGCCTGGGCAGAGCCGAGCCTGGGGAGGCTCCAGCCGCTCTCCCCGTGATCCATTGCCCTGTGGATTCTGCCGACCACGCGCGATAAATCCCACCCCTCCCGCCCAGCCCTGCAAAGTCAAATTTAACTGGTAAAATTGAAGCCCAGTGTCTGGGGCTTAGTGAAGCAAGGCAAATCCTCTCTATAAGCTATAGAGGTGACCTTTTAAACCACCTCCCACACCAAGCCTCCTAATTTTATTTTTGACACTAAATATAAACCATGGGAAGGGCTCGTGAGAGGGCTTTAATACTTGTGCTCTGCTTGTGACTTTTAAAAGAATTTTCAGCAGAACTGTGAATCTCTGCTGTTTGTGATTTGACACAGTTGGAGGGACTCCGGTGCCATGAGAAATGACAGTATTAACTCAACAGCCTAATTCAGGTGAACAGAGCCATTGGCCAGATTTGATCCTTCCATAGGCAGTGGGTAAGCACAATGACAGAGCTGCTGAATCAGACGATAGTTTAAACATCTACTTCGTTTTAATTTTACAAAATGAGCCTAAGAAGTATTTTTAGGGAATGTTTAAAGTACAAAGGAAAACTTTGTTTAAAAATAGATTTTTGACAATGTAAAATAGGTTAGTGCTTCCTTTGAGGCAAACAAACAACCCACTTAAGAATTAAAAATTTCCAAGTAAATGATTTGGAAATCCTTCCTTCTTGAAGCATGATCAAAGTAAAGTCTTGACAGGTAGCATTTATCACAGGTGGTACCTTCTGCTCACTAAGTACTTGATGAGGCAAAAAGAAAAATTAAAATGGTGGTTCATAGTTACACAAGTATCTGTTGTACTTCCAGCATTAACAGACTCCCTTTAGGCAAAAATTCAGTTTGCACAGAAGCTGCAAGTCTGTTTTGAAACTATGGCTTTGTCATTAAATAACCAGAGAGAGAGAGAAGAGAGAGAAATGGGGATGAGACAGTGGATGGCTCTTTCCAGCCTGCCCTGCTGAGCAGGACTGTGACCTCTCCTCTGCGTCCATCGGGTCTGGGCCTTTGGAATGTTCCATGTGGTGGGACTTGAGCTTTGCTTCTCCAACATCATCCCATCATCTCATGCAAAGCACTCGAGTGCTTCATTTCCAGCCTGGAAACGGGCAAAGGAAAATGAATAAGGGTTAGTTTGGGTCTGAGGAGAGAACTTCCAGGGGCGCAGAGGACAGTTTGGGCACCCGGTTCTTTTCGAAAGCCGTAGGAAATCAGTCCCCTCGTACACACATTCCGAGCCTGGGCATGTTCCCCCCACAAGACACAATATTTTTGTGAGTGCTGCATTAAGAGGAAGAAGCCTCTCTGTGACAAATTCGTTTCCCATCTTAATATTCAGCCTTAATTTCTCTTCATTAATTTAATTCCTTCTCTCTTAGGTATAGCAGCTGACACCCTTCTCAGTATTCACTTTCTTCTTTCTTGCTTTCCTTGAGGTCAGGCTTTGAACCGGCGTGTTGTGCTTTAGGTGATTAAATGATTTTTTATTTTTTTTTCCTCAGAAAAAGATTTTTAAATGAGAAAATTTTGTTTCCTTCTTCTTTAACTTGATTCGGGTGTCAGGACATTCCCTATTTGCAGAATAATCCTTCCTCCTTTTAGTTGTTTAGAAGCAGAATATCTGACAGTGAAGAGGGAGATAAGATGATAACTGAGACCCTGGCGAGAATGCAAAGAGTGGGTCTAGGCTGTGTTCTTAAATATTTCTGAAGTTTCACCATGCTTAGAACTTTAAACACCTTTTCAAGAAGAGTTACAGTGCCGTAGCAACAAATTTCAGATCTTGCTTGTACTGTAGTCAGCCTGATATTTCTTGAGTGGGTAGAAGGTGCAGTTAATTATCCCCCCCATGAAAAGCGTGTGTTTTCAGGAGCAGCCATGTCAGGATTCAGTGAGTGCTGTAAGTGGTTATAAAATATAGCTGCAGAGTGTGGAAGGCATCCAAATAAATCCCATTTCAGCTTTTGAGATCCACCATTCTGGATTTATGAGCATTCTTTTCTCCATCCGAAGGACAGGATCTCGGAGCAAGGAGTGCTGAGTCTCTTTTCCTGGGGAGAAGCGATCTCTCTCTCTGTTTTATGAAGCAGCTGATTTTTAAAATAAATGGACTAAATCGGGGAAAGATTTATTAAGCATATCTGACAAGTCATGGCCCCACCCCAAACATGGCATGAATATACAGCCTAAGTGAGCTCCAGCCTAATGGATCTGACTTAAAAGAATTTATTTAAAGAAATTTTTAGTTTCTTGTCCATCCCTCAGCAAAGGGGCTTCAGTCAGCACTATTGCCTTCAGCATGAGCACGGAGCTGCCTGGTGCTGGCGTCCCCCGGGAGCCCGCAGTGCAGAAGACACAAGTTTCTCGGGTACCGACGCCTGCAACTGATGTCAAACTTTTAAAATATTTAGGAAGGTACAACTGCAAATTGAGAATGGGGACATTACCCATGCAATGCTTTTAGTATTTTCTGCTGGAGGTTGCAAGACTTCGCAAGGAAGGCGCTCAGACTGTTGGCTGCACTCAAATACCCCAGCTTGCACTTGTACTTGCAGGGAAAATGAAGCTTTTGAACCAGCTTTTTTCTTTTGCAGATGTAGACACTTAACGACAAGCCACCTGATTGTCAGCAGTGGTGAGCAATCACAGCTTCCATTCAGCTTTTGAGAGCCTCACTGCTTGCTGCTGTTGGAAATAAGGCCACTTGTGCTTAGGTGCCTAACTTTCAGAAAGTGAGTTTGAAATTGTTTTGCCTTGAAAGGGAATTACCATGATTTGCCTTCCTGAAGGTGGCTGAGCCATCCACCGCACTGGCACTGCCTGGGGAGTCTGAGGTGTTCTTGGGAGGCTTCCCGGGTGGCTTCATGGGATTCAGCAGCCTTCAGGAAGTGGCACTGCTCTTCGTTACACGTGGGCTTTGTGTTTGTCTTTGACATTGGTGCACTGGTCAAATCCTGACCATTTTCTGTGAGCAAATGAAATGCCATCTTTGTATCCCTCTTGGTCAAAATGAGTAAGAAAAGAAAAGTTACTGTATTCGCATTGTTCTCCCAGCAGTATCCTTCTCTGGCACATTCCTGAATTGCTCTGGTCCATGTTCTTTGCTTCTTGCTTCTGTTCTGTCCATGTTGATGTTCCAAAATGCATTTCAAAAGGCCACAGATGTCAACAGCCCATCTTGTTTTAGTAACCCTGGTTCACACAAACACAGGCTGTCACCCAGCTGTGGAAGTCTGTGGCTTTTACAACTGGTGCCATGTTATTTAAGAACAAATACATGCAGAACAGACATAGTCTGATATGGAAACAAACCCAGTTCTTAGTGACAAACATGGACAGTTTTGGATTTCTGAAGCCATGGGACTTCCCGATTTTTGTTACCAACCTTTCATCTTCAGCCTGTTGTGAAATGGGAACCTTTCAGGGTATAGATTCCATTCTGTCCTGTTCTCTGGTAAGTCCAGATCAGACACTTCCCAACTCCCTCTGTGCTCAGAAACCCTTCCTTATCTGGTTCAGATATCTGTTCCTCGCAGGCAAAGTCCCATTCCTGAGGTTTTGTTCAACAACAGTCCATACTAAAGCCATATTTTACCCCTTTAGCATAGTCACCTTCAGGTCAGGTGAAGGACTGAGCGTTAGATGAATGCCACAGGGAAGTTCTGGGTCACGGTATGGATTGACTTTTTTTTTAATTTTTTTTTTAAAGTGCTGCTACCCAATTTGTGACATAAATCATCAATAGCGTGTCTTTAAAGCCAGTCAATGAAGTAACCTTGAGTGAAGCAGTGCCCCAGCTCAGAAACCCTTCTGCGGGTTCAAGCCCTGACAGATAAGAGCGTGTTTGTGAGCGAGGTGCTCGGGGGGGAGGCACAGATTCAGGTGCCTCCAGGCCCTTTGCCTCCTGGCTCCTGGTTGCTGGGTCTGCAGAGACACCTCGCTAATTGGAAACATTAGGTGCAGGGACTCAAGTGGAATTTCAACTGTCTAAATCCAGGCTCAAGTGCTTTCATTTTGCATTTTTTTTTCAGATGGTGGTGGAAAAGTAAATTGATGGTAACAAACGTAAAATAGCACAATTGCTTTTTAATTACTTATCTAAATGGGAAGCAATTATCAGCAGAGCAGGCAGGAGTCTGAACAAATGTTTAAGTAGCAATTGACAAAAATTTTGGTTTTGTCCAGTGATTTTTCTAGAACATGTTTGATTTGAGACGTGACTGCCTGAAATCTGTGTTAGGCTCAGAGCAGACCATTCAGACAATTTTCCAAGCTAAAGAGACTGAGAAATACTTGGAATTTCCTGGTGCTTTGCCATTGCCTCCTAAAATTTCTGCTTTTCCTAAATGTTTTCCCCTTGGGCTGTAAAAGGCAAGTTGTTAGATGTTTGTACTGTACAAGACAAGACTCGGCCTTCAGAAAGATGAACAGACCTACTTATTTCAGATATGTGTCATTTATTAGGACCTTTTTGCAATTTGAAGGTACCTAATTACCCAGTTGGAGTTTGCTGTGCTTCCCTTGCCTCTCTTCTTCCAGGATCCTTCTTTCTCCCAACTTTTCAAATCCCTCACAAGTGCCCTGTATGGAAGTTAGCTTAAGAACAGCACTGAGATACAGAATTCCCACTGACAGCATGTGCTGATGTGGGCAAAGATGTGTAAATAAGCTGAATGTTGCAAGTGTTTGAGAAACAACCATAATGCAAAAATACCCTTCTGTTTAAGGCTATCGAAGGACTTGACCTCAGATTTGCTGAGAGTAAAGAAGATTCCACTTGCTTAAGCAGAGTATGTATCAAGCCTTAGAATTTGCAGTGATGTTTTTTTTTTATACTCACTAGACCAACAAGATGAAGTGACAGAAGAAAGTCTAAAAAAGAAAGTATTAGAACAGAAGGAAATGAAATGCAGCTAAAGAAAATTGATTTTGTTTCATCAAATACTTTTTGAAGTTATGAAGTTGCGGTATTTATCTTAGAAATACTTATTTTCTGCATGGATTTCAGAGCTATAAAAATATACATTCTCCTTTGTCGACATTTTTTCCTAAAAGGGTTTAGTTTAGATAGCTGGACATGCACTAATCCCTTTTTATTCTACAAAAGAAAGAATGAGAAAAAGAGAAAACAAAATTATTTGAGTCCTTAGGAATTCAAACAATTTGTTTAAATGTATTTTATGCCCGATTTGCATATGGAGCTGGAAAGCTCTTGGGATGAATCATATGGACTTCAGATACAAAGGTACAAAGGACAGGAAATCTGAAAAACGATGGTTTGTTTCTGGGTGTTGCCCTTGGATAACGCTGTGTGTCAGGGCTCGTATCCCGAGAGGGGCTCTCAGCTCTGGCTGCTCGGGGTTTAGCTTTGCCCCGGGCCAAAGGGGTGCCCATGGGCCCAGCAGGCAGGGTTTCTGCCCGTCCCCCCGTCCCGGCGTCCCCAGATGCTGTAGCAAAGGGTTCATTGCCACAAGATGTCACTGACACGAAGAATTTACTGAGCATCTTCAGCGGGAAATATGGCATTGAAATGGCTGAGGAGCATTCACAGCTTTAAAATGCCACACTCAATAAATAAAAGACAGCTTGAAGCTGCTTGGAACTGAGCTGATCTGCAGTTCTTGGGGGGAGGATGAGTTTTCCCCCCGGTTTCCCCCTCCCCTGGCCTGGGGCAGGGTGCCCCGTCCTGGGAGAGGTGTCTCCCGGGTGGGATCCTCTGCGGCAGCTCCAAACATCCCATTCCCAGTCCCTCTTTTACCCAGCAACTGGTGTTTGCCAGATCCTCAGTTCTGTTAGATGGGAGTGACAATAATTACTTGGTTCCCAGGGATGGTGAAACGCTCAATTGTCTGAAATTGTAGTCTTGACATGAAAATACTTGGAAACAAAAGCGTTATTGGGATACTATATTGCTGTTAAAGCAGCAGCTTTCCCCATCATTAATATATTCACCACATTCTGGAAAGAAATTAATACAAAACCCAACAGAAATGACAAATAATGCCAAACATTGTATTCGTGGCTCTGTACTGATTTCACTGCTATTTCACTGTTTGTGGTTAGTCATAATGAAAAACAAGATTGTGGCGTATCAGTGGAGGTTTAGCTGGGGCACAGCATAATTTAGAGAGGGATGAGTAAAACTGGAGATATCCATTGTGGGAGAAATTTTGGAATTTCACACCCAAAAAAGGAAGGTGAATTTCTCATGCAATTGTGAGTCTGAAAAATTTCAAGTGGAAATATTTAAATATTCTTTCTGTAAGGTTTTGTTTGAACAAAGTCAGAATGTTTCATGGCAACTTTATCACAGGACATTTATACTTCAGGTTCTTTCAGAATTTTTCAAGGCAGCTTTACCTATTGTGGTAGTAAGAATACTTCCTCAGGGAAATAAATGTAACTGAATCTCCTCTATAACATACATGGTGCTAGCCCCTGGAAGGTTAATAGGAAACTTTACGTGGCACTTCCAGCAAGTTATAACTTTTTGATTGAAATTTGTAATGTGTCAGAAGAGAGCATTCTCGGTGAGTTAAATTTCACAGAGGAAACTCCCAACACTTCCAGATGTGTCTGCAGAGTAGAATAGTGAATCGAAAACATAAGACAGGATCAAGTACAGCTTTGTGAAACATTCCCCAGCATCCCGAGATCGCTCTGACATCTCTGCCTCTGGGGATCTTGCTTCCAGAGGCACTTCCAGGAGTCTCTTATGGCCTTTTAGGAAAAGTTTCTCCTCCTGGTGTTGTGCCGTTGCTGATCTGTGGCTCCAGCAAAGATGATGTACCTCTGGAGGTAAACCTTCACCATGCTCCGGGCTTATCCCAACGGGCAGCTGGTCAGGGCGAGATGTGCAAAGTCAGTCCCAGATGAAGTTGGGTCCCCCTGTGATTGCCAGCTGTCCCTCTGTTGACAAGTGTCCCTAATTCCCATAATAGTGTGCCTATTTCATGGTACTTTGCAGAGAGAACTCTCGAGTGGCTGCCCACATAAGCAGCTTTCACATAAACACTTCAGTTCTGCTTCACCGGAGAAGGCTTAGGTGCTGATAAGTGAAGCTCCACACTCTGACATGGCAGAGAGCTGTTGGGTTTGTGTGGGACAATTAAATTGTCTCAGGCAAGTTAGACCCCCCAGGAGGGCACAGACGACCTGGGGGCCTTTCTGAGGAGCTTCTCAGGGCTCTCCTGCTGTTTTGTCCTTTCGGGGCAAGATCTGGCTTGTTATCCCCCCTCTGTTATTTGCGTAGAACCAAAAGTAGGTGCCATGGGCAAAGCATTACCTGCTGAGCACATTTTTTTAAGCTGTGCTGGTTTTATAAGGTATGTGTGCAAATTTGCAGGTGGAAGCCCCTGCAGAGCTGAGCAGCTATGGACTGCCATCGTTCCGAGTGGTGGGTTGATGCACAGAACCATTGTTCTGGCACACAGTGTATGGAGCAGCTGTCATTACATGTGAACATCAAGCCAATTCGTGTTTGGATGCTTGATCTTTGTAAGATGGACCTTTTGAAGACTTCATATGGAGGTCTGAAGCTTCAATAGGTTTTACTTAAACTCATTTCATATAAGTTTCCTACTGCTTTCACTGGAGCTGATTCAACTCATTTGTTCAGAACTCCAATTCCAGACATTCTGTGGACTTAGTAAGTCAGGAGGCAGATGTTCCATGAGGTCTCAGGCTTTCCTTCCCATGTACACGCTCACAGCTTGGTCTGAGCCTCTTGCATCCCAGGGAATGGCAGAAAATATGCATATTGCCATTTGGGTGGTAATTAGACATTGTGTTAGCAGGTGTTTTCTGTTGCTTAAACTATTCTTTCTGCCCGACGTGGTCCTGTCCGTGTGGGTTTCCTGAACTGCCTTCCCCTGACCCCAGCCAGCTGACAAGTAAGGCAAAACTCTGTCCTGAGGAGCTTCCCTGGGCAGGTGGTGGTCTCCAGCCCGTGTGTGCCTCCTTTCCCAAGCCTAATGGTGAGCAATGGATTCGAGGTCTCTGTGGCTCATTTCCAGACTTGCTGCAGTGGCATTCCAAGCGAGGTATTTCTGGCACTCATATTTCCCTTTTACTGATGCACTCTCCGCAGCGTTAGTAGCCCACTGATTATTCTTGCCATATGGTCTCGGGACCCAGAAGTTGTTACAGGAAGATAGGAACGAAGACAGGGTGTTTTTCTGCAAAGACTTGGAGGTGGTTTTTCTCCTGGTGCAGAGCTACAAGGCTTGGGCTGTCAGTCAGCTTGCACGGGGGGACGGGACGTTTTTGCTGGAGAACCTGCTGGCCATGGTTTATTCCCCGAATCCTGCGTGCGCCGTGGGGCATCGCTCACGGGCGCTGCCAGATCTTCACTGCCAGATCTCTCGAAAGCAGATGGGTTGTGAAGGATATGTATGTTAAGATATTGGCAGAGGGGAGTTAACACTAAGCTGTTAGAGTTTGTGGCAGAATGTTATTACAGAGAAAGGCTCCCCAGTAAAGTGTGCGTGTTTGAGGATTTCACATCCGTGTTTGAGGATTTCATATCCGACTGAAATGATGGTGTAGACATTCTTACATGGTAATCAACACGGACAGTCAGAACATACACCAAAACTGGCTTTGCCATGGGAAAATAAGGCATGGGCACCAGTGAGAGTGGGATGCTGTGCCCATGCTTCTGCTTCGTGAGCATGAATGGAGTCTGAGGAACATTTCTGGGTGAGTTCTTTGATTCATTCATGCTTTCGTGTGAATGAATCAAAGAACATCTTTCTGCATCTCTCCTGCAGGGCCTCAGGTAGACGTGGAGTTGGTGCAGCATCTTTCCTCCCAGCTTGGTTTGAAATGAAGGGGTTTTGAGGCTTCGGCAGGCTCTTCTGTAGCTGATCGTTGCAGGATGATGTGGTGTCTGGTGTGGTGCTTGGTCAGGATGTAACCAGTGTATCTACCTACTGTAGCAACTGCAGAACAAGGATTAATAAAGCTAAAATAAATGGTACTCAATTACTTTATTACGCTTGTAGTATAGATCTGTCTTGAAAGGAGTTCTTGGTCTCTTTGAGATTTTGTCTTCTGCTTTGGCTCTTTCTTCCTAATAGAATTGCACTGGGAGACTCCAACTGAAACAGGGGTTTGATGTTATTATGAGATGAAGCATTTCAGCTCTTAGCAAAGTATTTAGTGTGTTCTGCAATGAAGCCAGGCCCTCTTCTGTGAATGCTGGTATGAGCATAAAATTGTTTAACGATAATCAGAAATTGGAGGATCATCACCAGAAGTGATTGATGGTCCTTTGTCAAAATGAATTTCATATCATATATTTTCCACATAGGGAGTTTGGGGGGGGTCAAAGGGATAGGACAGGGGGTGCTGAAAATATTATTCTGTTTCATTTTATTGTTTTCTTGTTGCTGTTGGCAAATTCCTAACCTTCTGTCTGTTTCTACTGTATTAGGTTGCAGAGGGAGAAAAATAAATAGTGAATCTTTTAAAAAAACAATCTTTTATTAATAGGGAAGGGATTAAAAACAAGCAAAAATCCATATTTTCATTAAATGTTTTATGAAGTGTCCTTGTTTTGTGGAAACATTTTTAAAATATTTGTCAGAGAACGAGTTTCTTGCAGACTGCACTGTTCCTGCTAAATACTAAAATATTCCAGCATGGGGGGAAGAGCAGTTATAAAGAACACCCCCTGCGTTTATTTCTTGAGGGCATCCAAAAGCGTTCTTTCCAAATGTGCCTCCCCTGTGTTGTGGGAGGGTTCATGCTGGTCGCAGCGAGGCAGGGCTGTGTCCTGAGGCCCGTGAGCATCCCTGGGTGCGCTCCAGAGGGATGCGGGAGCCCGGAGCCCGTCCCCAGACGGTCCCCTTTGGCAACGGGGCTTTGCCTTGGCAGTGCCACTGCAGGTCTGTGCCCCGCTGCCAGCACAAAGCCCACTGGGAGGAGGGAGGTTTTCTGTGAGGAAAAACAACGTACCTAAAGCAAACAAACAGAGCTGAAAGCGTTTCGCAGGCGGCTTTTTGAAGAGTCCCTTTGTTGGCTGGGAAGTACAGTGGGAACATCCATTCCATGATGGAGCCGAGCACCTTCCCTTCAGAATTTTGCCACCCAAATTCTCAGTACTTTAAAGGCAAGATTAATGAGCACTTTATCCAGCGCATATGAGCTGCCTATCAAGAATATTTTCAACAGTGCAGCAGTGATACGCTGCGGATAGTGCTGACAGAAGCTAAAGTGAAATGTCATACGTTCGGATCTGACGCTGTGTGCAGTTGGAAAGGGCCTGTGCTGCCTTCAGAGACTGACAGCTAAATCCTTCATTCTTTCAGCTTCCAACATATGGCACAAAGTAGGGTGTGAAAGATAAATTTCTTTGGATAGGTGCAGAAAATATGTGCAACATTTTTACTGGTTGGCTGCATGGAAAGATCAAAACAGACGTGTTTTCCGAGAGCAGGAATCGAAGGCTTTGATATCCTACATCCAGATTGCCCACATTAATGATGGGTACCTCCGTGGAGGAATTAATAGCGTTCTCCATCAGCTTAGCAGTGACCACATGAGAGAAAATGGGTTAGTGAGGTCACAAGGGTTCCCTGCCTGCTCTCATTTGCCTTGTGGCACAGTTTTTGTTAAATTAAGGAGTTGGAGGAAAGTTCCAAGTATGACTCAACTTTGCTGTGCATGGCTGGTGAGTGTCCCGGGTGCCACCCTGTACGCACGCCGTGCCAGCTCTGTGTCAGGTATCCTGAGCGATTTCGGGGGGTTGAGGTGGGATTCACTGTGAAGCAGAACTGTTGGTCTTAATCATATAGTGCCCTGATACAACCCTGTCGAAAGTGGGGCGTGTGCTTAATATTGTGGTACTTTGAGATTTCATCTCTACAGCTGAAGCAAAATACTTCATAGAGGTGGGTGTTTCAGCCAGACAGAAGATGAAATATTAATCTTGATTAACTCAAAGTAAACAGATGTTCTCGGATGCCAATATCGCTAAAAACTATATTCATAACTGTATATATTAGGATCAATGAAGTTTATGTTCTCAGGAGATCTGAGCTACTGAGTTTAGAGGCAAAGTAACCAGGCAGACATGGAAACCTGTACATAAATATGCACTGATAATATAGAGAACATGAAAGTGTGGAATTTAAGAATGAAAAAAGCACTTTTATATTGTCTGTTAATAAGAATCAAGAAAAAAAAAATCATACTGATCAAATATGCCTCTTTTTTCCAGCCTCCTCCCTTATCCCTCTCTCCCTGCCTGGCTGCAGGGATGGGACTGACTCTGCCCGACCTTGGCCTGTCCCCCAGGTCCCCGTGGCGGGGGGTGGGACAGTGGTACAAAAGATGCTGTTTGTTTCTGACATGCAATGTAAGGAAAATTTTCTGACACACATTTTCAAGTATTTATTTTAACTCCCTAAAATGTTACCCAGAACAAGTTAAATATATAACATTCTTTTTTCACCCACGAGTTGGTGACAGAAGCACCCAGGGGGAACATTCCCAGTGGAAAATGGAAATGTAAAAGGCCTAATTTTAGTGACTGTGGAAATCAGATGCCTCTGGAAGTAGGATTGCTATTTAAGATGTGGTGGGGTGTTGTGGGTTTTGTGATGTGTGGGGTTTTGGGGGGTTTTTTTGTTTCTTTATTTCTTTGTTTTATGGTTGGACTCAATGATCTCAGAGGTCCCTTCCAATCATAGTGATTCTGTGATATTCTGAAAGTATGGCTAGATTTCACATATCACAGAATATTGGAAAATGATTATATTTATATCTTTGTCACAAAATCACTGCTCCGTGCTGTCTCATGTTCTCATTTCAATATGTGATAACAGTGACGTATTTGAATTTGAAAGTGAAATGTGGTTGTCTAGGACACACTTGGACCTTCCGTGCTCCCAGAAAGGTGACTCAGGCTGCAAACAGAGAAGCACCAGACAAACAGGAGAATACTGCTGAGCTCAGCACAGGGCACCCCTGGTTCAGAAACCACAGAGAAGGTTCAAAGCCCTATGTCCTCAGGCAGTGACACTGTTGTAATGGAAACAAAGCAACCCCCCAAGTTAAGGTTGTGCCAGGGATAGCAATAAGACCAGGAAGAGGTGTGAAGTTAACTTGCTTTCATTACAGCTTTAAGATTTATTCTGCCTTTCTCCTGGACTCAGTGCCTTTCCAGCAATTGGGGGAAGAATTTGAATGCTGAATATTCCAACAAACTGTTTACATTTTAAAATCATCTTCAGATTTATTGAGGTAGCATCTCTGCAGGATGAAACCCACTTTAGAGGCTAATAGTAATAGCAATATTTTATAGAGAGAGGTGTTTGCTAACACAGATAATTCTAAAGCATTCCACAAATGTATTTCACCTTGGCTTTGTAGCACTGCTTGTACAAAAAGATAGACCATCTATCAGGAGAGAGACTGCTTTAAATTGCCAGCTTTAGGGACAAATATGTTCTTTCCTCTCCTTCGCTCTGCAGGAGCAGCTCAGCCCTGGGGCGATGGCACCGTGGATCCTAGGCTGGGCTCTGGGAGAGCAGCCCTTTCCCAGGCATGGAGACAGCTCTGACCAAGACATGTAGCCTCTGTAGGGATTTCGATGGGACAATTTACTGGAATGTAAATTGGGAATAATGCCAGTGAAATCCGTGAATGTGCTGCTATTTAAGGCAAGACTGAAATGAGATTCCAGCTGTGGTTATGGATACGTGCCCTGGCTATTTGCTGTAATAACCCAAAGCAGCTGACACCTTTGAGTGTATTTTTCTTTCTGTTTCTCCTTTTCTGGTTGCAAACCACCTCATTTATGTATAGTTGATTTGTATTATTTCTCTGCTTAGCCCTTACATGAGCCAATGAATCTGCCTGTGAAGTTGCTTGTTAGTTCCAGCCGAGCCTGGAAGCCGTCCCGTTGGACCAGCTGGAAGTCCCCCCGGAAGTCACCGGCCGAGGGGACTAACCTGGCACCATCAATCCCCGCTTACCCAGGCTGGCTCTCACTGGGTGCATGAAGTATGAAAATACTTATCCCAGTATCAATTTCTGCAACCTGATCCCCATCCTCATGTTCTGCTGAACGAACCGGGGATGCAGAGGAGGAAGGTGTGAGTCACGTAACGTCCTGTGTCCAGTTCTCACCCACGAAACAAACCTTCCTGTCTCTCACCCTGCATCCCGACTGTTTAGAAATGGTTGATGTATAGCTTTGGCATTAATTGTTTGTGAAAAATATTGAAGGCAACCCCATGATGTTTCTTACAAAGGTCTTTATGATGTGCCCACCTCACCCACCCCTCTGGGATCCACCTCACCCACTCTCTCTGGAATCGCAATATTGGTTATACTGAATTAAAGCCCAGTCCTGGTGTCCTGCTAATAGGGATAAATAATTACCAGTCTTTTGTGCTCGGCAGAAAGTGTGTAGTGATGGACAAATCTGAAATTACGTGTGTGTCACAAAGTTTGGTGGTGGTAGGGTAGATGGGAACCTGTTAAACTTCTTCAGCCATCTGTGTAACAACATCTGATTATCTTCATTCTCCTCATTGGGGGATATTCCCTTTCAAATCTAGATGTGAGTGTAAATCCAGGGTGGATTTAATGAAAGTATTTCAGGGACTGTAGAAGAGAGACCTGGCTGGAAAGCTTTCTTTTCCATCCCTGCTGGCCCTGGAGGGGACTGCAGATCTCTGAGAGACATGCCACGATTACAGACTGCCCTTTCTTCCTCTCTGTTCCTCCAAGTTTCTCAATATTCTGACCTTTAGGCAGGCTGGATGCCGAGCCATGACTGACATGGTGCGAGACGTAAAAGCACCATAAGCAAAGAGAATCCTGCAGCTCATTGATTTTTGCAGTTTGCACATTTGCCAGCGTACAGGAGCAAGGAGTTAGTGGCACATACTGTTTCCATTCTTTTTGAAAAATGAATCTTTTCAGTGTCAAAGGAACTACACAAACAGTAAAAAGGCCGTGAAGGAGGTTAGTAACCAGTTCTGAGAAAAGCCCAGGGAGTGAATTCCTGTTGGCCGTAGTGTTCATAGTACTGTGGGCATTAATGTCTGTAATTCAAGAACTGCAGCCCATGAATTCGTGTGTGGACACCAGCAGATTGTGTCGTTTGGCTTGTTTCTCTCTGGAGGTGCTGAGTCACGGCCTCTCTGCATGCACAGGTCCTGGGATTTGGATTCTGGGTCTGCTGACAGTCCGGTTCCGTGCAAAGCACAGTTTGAACAGGAAGATTTCTGAGAAGGATGGTCAGAATCTAGGAAAATAGAATAATACATGGACTAAAGGATGAAGTTACTTTACAAAGTCTAGAAACATCCTTTGTCAAGGGTCCAGGCAGGTGTGGACAATGTCCCACTGGTAGAGAAGTAGAGCTGGGGGAGGGCTTATTGTTGTGGTCTGATTAAAGAATTATTTTCATGTATTAAACAGATTGTTTACAAAATCACCTCCATGTTACAGAGGTTACTGGGTACCCCAGTTTGCCAGTTCAAACTGAGCTCACGGGGTACAGGTCAATGTCTCTGCTTCTGCCCCTTGGCTGCTGAATTTTGAGATGCTTCAAGCATTTCCCTTCCTGGAAACCTGGAGACCGCAGAGACCAAAATGCTTCTCTGAAAGAGGTTCAGCTGATGCTCTTGTACATTTGTTACCCTGCCTAGAAACTGGGATAAGCACCTTTTTATTCACTTTTCTTATTCAGCTATAACTTTAAGAACTAATATAACAAATAATTAAAGCTAGAATTTTCAAAAGATGCTAAGCCAATTAGACTCAAAATACAATGGAAATTTAAGGTGAGTTAGGCTTCTAATTCCCTAAGGGTCTAATTTCCAACAAAGTCTCAGAGATTATGTTAAGCCTATTAATGCGATATGAAATTATAAGTGTTTTATAAAAAATTATCTTGTGTAGCTATCAGTTTGCTTCAAGTCAGCCATGCTGATTCTTTTCAATAAGGGGGAAAGACAAGCAAGAGAAAGCAGAAGAAACTGTCTATTGTTAAACCTGGTTGGAAAGAGAAGGGAGATTTTGTCCTACTCCTTTGGAAGACACATCTCATACAGAAGAAGTTTATTGTGGCTTTAAAATGGCTAAAAGTAATCTGTAGTTTTTCACAGTCCTGGGTTGCTCTGGGGGCTGCAGAGCCCCTTGGGCTGCGTTACGTGGCATATAGAGTGTATATGGCGTGTGCACCTCTTGCTTGTGTCGGGGTCTGTGCTACCATGAATTTCCCCAGCTGTCTGTACTGGTCTGACAGCCCAGTCTGGGGGGACTGGTTTCCACCTCTCACTGACCCGTGTGGTGCACGTGGGCTGGGACGTGTCCAGGGTGGCTGCCTCAGTTCTAATGCTGGCACTTTCCAGGTGACCTGTCCCAGTGCCACAGCTCTCCATGTGCCCTGGGTGTCGCACACTCACACTCTGCTGCGGCCCCTGCCCACGAGCTGCAGACCCCACTGCCCTTAGCACCTCGTACCCATTGGGTAAGGTGTTGGCTTTGCCTGATTCTTATTAGCTTCTTCTTATTATTAGCCTGGTGAAAGCCACACTGACAGCCAAAATGCTCAGCCAGCTATAGGAAGGTGATGCCTGTTGGTTAATTCCAGTGCCCTTGCAGAAAAGTGATGTTTAATCCAGTATTCTGTAGCATGTTTCTAAAATGTGTGGATTTTTTTAAATAGAGAAATCCGAAATCATCCCTCCGTATTTTCTCATAGAAGGGAGAGCCACATTTGAACATAATCACTTCTTATGTCAAAGCTTTAATTACATGATTTACGCTTCTAAAATTAAACATGCAAGTACCAATAATAATAAAAAGTGTTCTGGTTAATTCTCAAATTACTTCAGCTAGCAAACAGATTAGTGAGTTTCTTCTTTCTTCAAGTTTGGGAAATATTTTGTATAGAACAGTTAAGACTGAAGAATGTCCTCTGTAATTGTGTTTGTAAAGTGTCTCTTGGGTGTGTGTGTATTTAAACATCCTGTGACTTTATTCTTAAAATGATATGTAACTGTGAATTTTCTAAAAATACTACCATATTTATTCCAACACATGGATGCAGATGTGGAATGTGCATGAGAAACAGCGAGTCTTGTGTCGCTTTAGATCTGGATGTGGATTTGGCATCTGTTTTGCAGGGAAAATGCTGACAAGTGGAATTCCTCCCTCAGAGGAGAGCCCAGGCGCGGAGAGGTTCCTTGTCACTTGGGCAACCTGGGTGTGGAATGTGGCTGCATACGGGAAACTGAATTGCCCTTCCAAAATCTTCTTTAAAACTCATCAAAAAAGAGGGATTTGAGGAAATTTTGTGATACATTCCAAGGATGCTGTGACTAGAAATGGCCTCTCTTGGTTCCTCAGACTTCAGAGGGGAGTTGGAGGTGCAGAGTCCAGCAAGCCCCAAATGGCTGCGGACAGGCTCTTCTCTTCACCTGGATGAAATGGCAGGATTAAGGGCTTTTGTTTAAATTTTTCTGTAATGAGAAGAGTAAAGATGATAATTTAATGAATGTGGATATACATTGTAGGAGAGATGTAGACTCCGCCGTCCCTACCCTGCGAGTGCCGGCAAAACGGCTTCAGCAACTGCTTACGATGCTTTCCATTTGTTTTATTTTACTTTTTAACTTTGTAGACATTGGGGTTTTGCAGTTAATTATTGCAGTATACATGAAACTCTTGCACTGAGTGGATTTGTGCTGTTGAAATTAAACAGGGAAACAAAACAACTGTTGGTAATTAGACGCATTTCATGTAGCTCTGTACCCACCTTAAAACAACAAAAACTGTCTATGTTTGCAGTGGAGCCTCGGATTTGCTAGTGTTCAGTAAATCTAATTATAGGCTACGGAAATTTGCAAAAGTCCCTGAATGTTTATGAGCAGTTACCATTTTTCCCCAAAGTACTTTGATAGATTTTGCAATTAATCTTCAGATTCATTTGATTGGACTTCAGAATTTGTGGGTTACATCTGTTGCCGGTTGTGTGGCGCAGGTTTACCCTACGACAGTTAGCATCGCGTGTCCTCTCCATACTCTTGTACATATGTTTTTTCTTACCTACCAATAATATTTCTCATATAAGTTTCAAATGAGAATGGAATCAAAGAAATGGAGCTTTCTTAAGTCCCGGAAGATTTTGAGTACTGCAGGCGTTGTTGAGGTGATAACAAGAGAACAAAGAAATCCAATTAAAATAACATTTTCTTTCAACGTTCTTTCTTACCTGTTTTCTGTGAAATCTACAATCCTGTTAATTTTCTACTACATCACCATGACCCATAAAATTTGAGGCACTTCAGTTAGTTCTGGGATATTCTTTTGTTGAGAGGAAGTTTTTTTCTAGACAAAGCCCTAGAAAGGTGTTATCTTTGTGTTTGTTCTAAGCACCTTCTTGGTTTGTGTTTCTGCTGGCTGCTGTTGCTCACCCTTGGTTTGAAAGCCACTTCTAGGAGGAGAAAATGGCAGAAGAACATGATCTGAGGCAAATCAGCTTCAGAAGTCCCATGGCTTCTCCCCTGCTGGTCTAGAAATGCAGGACACCAGTCAATAGAGGAGCTGGACTTCTCTCTGGATTTGTTATACTCACGGGGCCTCTTTTGCTGGAATTTGGCTACATAAAGTTCCCCAGTAACTTATCTGTGTTCTTCCACTTTACCTGCTCATTTCACATCAGGACTTGCATGTCCTCCAAATGACTATTTGGAGCCCCGTTAAACTGCAGGGCTGGAGTTTTCTTGCCTGATATTCCTGCTTTTGGCTGGAGGTGTGCAGTTGCTGCTCCTTTCTTCCTCCGTGTCCCCGTGGGCACGTGTCTGGAGCTGGGGGGCTTTGCTTTGGCCAAGTACCACTGAGCCCTGGAGATATCTCTGTCCAAGCTCTGCTCCCCACACACGTGGATTTCCCTGTTCCAGAGAGTTTCTGAATGTGGCAGCATCTCTTTCCTGATTTTCTTTACAAAAGCCCTGTCCCTTTGGCTCCTGGCAGATAAAGCTTTTCTTTCTCCTTTCCCTGACGTCGGCTGCATCCCCAGCGCCAGGGCAGGGGTGGGCATTTGTGGGGTCATCGCAGGCTCTGGTTGCAAACTGGTGATGCTGTGGTTGCAAACTGGTGATGGTCACTGAACATCCCTGCCAGAGAGCTGTCAGGCTGGCACAGTGAGCCAGCAGGTCTTCCCCAGCATCGCCTTTGCTGTTTGCCCAGGTAATTCCAGCAATGACCCCCTGTGTGAGAACACGTTGCAGAGAGGCTCTTGCGAGAGAGTCCCAGCAGAGTCTTCCTCAGCGTGATGGTTCCTGACAGACAGGGGTTGCAGGAACAGCAGGAGCGAGTGGCCCAGGAGACACTGCAAAAGGGAGATTTGGCACGTTCTCCCCCGGCGAGGGGAGGTTGCCTGGGAGGAGGTTTTGTGTCACTGCAGGGGAGGACAAGGGGCTGCTGAATAAAATGGGGGTTTAAACAGACTTACTTGGTGATATCCTTTCACCTCACCCTCCTGATGGAATCCTCTCAGTGAGGAGCTGGTTAATTTTAATTATAAAAGCAGAGAATCTCCTTATTGAAATTTAAATTAGGTTAATGACTAGTGATATGGCTAAAGGGTATAATTTACAAAACACAAATCCCTTATGCAAAAGTGTGTGTGTGTGTCTGTATGTTGGGTATCGCACACGAAAATCCCTTAATTTTTATTTGACTCATTTAAAGTCAAAAGTCAAACACAAGACTGAAAGACGTACCTCTTGAGCATGTATTTTCTTCTTCCTCTAAGTCAGTGGAATCTGACTTAGATCAGGATGAACTCCTGCCTGAGCATCCCTTTCCTCCCCGGGATACTGGGGGGGTCATGAGAAGAGCTCGAGCTGTGTTTCCAAAGGAGGTTGGGGACAGTCACTCAGGTGTTCCCTTCCCAACCTGAAACCAGGTTTTTACGGATGGAGCCCTCTTTGAATCCCCTAATGAAGTTTCCAGGTTTACAGCAAGGTTTGAGTCACCGGGGGCTGACCATCTGTTGTGATGTGCTGTAACGGGAACGGAGCATCTCTGATATGATGCCCTTAGTTATTTGTTACCTGTGTTTCAGCAGAAGCTGCTGACAGGCTGGTCCCTCTGGGCGAGCTGGGCTGCTGTGTCTGCACTGGGCTCTTACAGCAGCGCTCGGTACCCAGAGAGGCTGAAAAAACACAATATACAGAGATGCCTTGTTACGACAGGAGTATCCAGCTGAAGTCGTAATGCAGGGTAATAGAACTCATCCGAGCTCACCTCCATGCAGTTGGTACCACCCCAAAATGCTCAAACACCCCAAAATGTTAGGAGTGAGCAGAGCAGCAAAGGATGCTGGGTTGAATCACTGGCCTCAGCCCCATTCTCTCTGCTGCTCACAGTCACCCAGGTCCCCCAGTCAGGTCCCCCCAGCTCTCCTGCCTCTGGCTCTTCCCGTGTTCCAGGTGACACCTTTGCTGAGTAAACGGGAACGAAATGGAATATGTGGAAGGTGGAGGACTCACAGCTGCATGTGGTCTTACAGCCAGTAGGGGTTCTTCTGACCGGTGGAGTGGGAGCATCGGCCGCTCTGGTGCTCAGTAACATGGGCAGAAAAGAGATCACAAAGTGTAGTAAAATGCAGGAGTACCAAGCATGTTTCCTTAAAACTTCCATCCATCCTGCCCAGCCAGGACAACCTTGTCAGCTCTGATCTGTGCAGGCAGCTCTGGGGCTGAGCTGTTAACACAGAAGGGTAGAAAAGGAGAAAAAGTGCAAAACTTTGGATAAACTTTGATACTGGCGAATTAACATGAGAATTTCCTGTGTTTGCCTGTGGTAAGGGACAGGAGAATTTGTCCCTGGTGTTTTTGAGTAGTACCTGAATTGCTCATCTCTCTGGCACTTAGAACAGCACAGAAATGGAGCCATTTCTGCCCTCCCCAGCCCGGTGTGTCTGCTGCTCCGCGGTGCCAGCGAGCATCGCTCCGGCGGGGGTAATGGGCAGCGCGGGGCTGGAATGAACATCACTTTCCCATTAGAACCAAATGTTTCCCGGTGTCTCTCCAAGCTGTGGTGTGCATGAAATAAACACCTCTGACGTTTATGAGGTTCTTTACAACACAGGAGCAAACATTTACTTTTAGTGTCTTAATTTCATATGGGCATTTTACTTGCCTGGTGCATTCAGTGACATCCTTGAAGAGCGGGAATGACATTAAGGCACCACACAGAATTGCTGGTAATTTGTTTAACAGAACTCATTCTTTTCTTATCATTTCCCATTTTATGAACATGACGTTGTGAATTGATTTGACTTCAGAGTGCACTTAGGAGGGAGCGATGCATGCAGGCTTTTCGAAGTCATCTCAGAGTAAAGTTACGCTCCTTTCTATCCAGTGAGAGTCTGAAAAAAACCCACATTTAAAAATAAATTAATTAGGAGATGCTGCAGCTTAAGTGAGCACAACAGTAGTGTAAAGGCAGGTACTCTCAAACCTTCAACAGAGCCATACATTTGTATCTCACAAACAAATGCAATCAAAGGGGGGGAAATAAGAAGTATTTCAGGAATAGAGATGAAAAAGGGTCAGTTGTAGGAAACAAGGTTTAGAAGGTGAAACAATAGCAAGTGCTTGGACTGACAGACAAGACTGGGTAACCTCACCCCCGTCCCTGAGGCAGTTGGGAAATGGGTAAGGGAGAGTTGCTGTTAGAGGTTGAGCCTGACCTATTCACACTTTTAGTCTTAACCATCTGCAATAGGTAAATCTGTGAAGGTTCTCTAAAGGCCGTGGGTGAGTCTGGAAACAGTACCTCCAATCAGAAAGTACAGATCAAAAGGACCAGAAGGTATGGGGGGGGGGGGTTAAATGAGTGAGACCACAAATAGTATCAGGAGTGGGACTGCTTAATTAAAAAATGCTTCCAGTAACTGGTGCCTCTCGCGGTGGTCCTGGCGTCAAGTCAGGGACAAACAGAGAGACCTTTGCTGGTGTTAAAACACGAGGCAGATCAGAGAGTAAGGATGGCGCATCTTTCTGTTTGCGGCTCTGGGTGTTCACACACAGGACACTTTGGGCATTTTGGTCTCCTCTAGGTGACAGACTGTTTGGGGCAGGGCAATTACAGTCTGGATCATCTGCTACCGGCATCTAATGAAATAAAGTTAAACCATGAAATCATAAATAAAACATAGCATCCGTGCCCAGAGTTGTGCCCGTCCTGCGGGAAGGCTCCCGGCTGCGGCTCTCTGTGTGCAAGGGCAGGAGACAGCTCCCCATGGAGCTGGGGCTGGACAGAGCTGGGAATTACCATCCTGTCATGAAACTGCCCAATATCGAGGGTCCATTTCCTGCTGCCATTACACGCAGGGGAGCTGGGAGGCTTCATCACACACTGACCCTCGTTAGCGGGACTGAGAACTGGAGAAAATTGATGCTTTATCCAAGTATGTTCCAACGTGCTCTAAAATCTCCAGAATTAATCAGCGAATTGTCAGAGAGCTTCAGACTTATTACTTTTTAATAGCATTTTTTATTACTTGCTAATTATAAGGTGGAAAAGGTGTGAGGCACAGCCAGTATTATAGTTCCTTAAGTAAATTGGAGCAGAAGGTCACAATAAATTGAAAAGTTATTAAGTGCGTACTTTGCTGGAGACATAATGCTTACCATTATAAAACATAGGAATACAGATACTCTTTTTTTTTTAAATGTCCACAGATGGCACAAGCTAATTATTCTCATTTGTATAGCACCTTACACCTCTGTAGATTTTTTTCAGAATGTTGAAAAACAGATGATCACGTCTGTTTTTGTAGCTGTGTGAGAGTTTTTCATTAACAAGATCAGGCAGGACCATCTGTGTGTTCTAGTAAAAAGTTTACCACCAACAGTGAATTGAAAACTTTCAAACAATGGCTGAATGCATAATTTGTCATGTGTGGATACAGTGTTTTGGCCGACAGCCCATGCAGCTTAGTCACAGGTTCCTGGATGCATTTCTTATGTCTTGAGAGGAAAAAAAAAAAGCCAGTCACATTCTGTGTCGTTCTACTGACCGAACAAGGTGTTTGGGTTTGTGCCTTTTCTGTAGGAACAGGCGTTTCCCTGCTCGTCCTGCAGACACCTCCTTCTGTGGTCTCACTGGAGGGGTTGCCCCCAAAGGATGCTGGTGTTCTCCCCCCCCCCGGATGGGGAAACGTGGGAGGCAGCCTGGAAATCCAAGGGAAGGTGCAAAGGTGGGTTTACACCGTAGGGGATGTGATCTCTCCTCTCCCAGGTGAGCCATGCAGAAGGACAGGCAGGTACGAGCGCACCCTGAGGAGAACCTGCCCCATGGTCTGACTTCAGCCTCCAGGAAAAGTGGTTGGAACCGTTGATGTTGCAGACAACAGATGATGGAGCAAATCAGCGTATGGAAGTTAATCATCTGCTAACTGTGACTCTTTAAGAGTGTTGTCCCTGTCCTTTCCCCCTTCCCATGCAGTTTCATGCTGCCCCAGCATTTTCACACTCCCCAGCTGCCTCTCCCACTTCTCCTCTCCTGGTTTCAGTGCAGAGAAGCAAGGAGCTGGGAGGCAGGTGCCATTGGAATATCTTGCAGGACCTTCTGCAATCCAGGTGCCAGCTGCTTGCTATCCTGGGACAGGGTAACTGTCCCCAAAATGTGGCAAGTGCCCCACAGAACAAGTAGCCATTGGGGCTCACCTTGGTGTCCCCCGTCCGGAGGTGTGCAGCAGGGCTGGTGGTGTGTGGACAGCCCGGCCGGGGAGATGGCCCGTGGCACTCGGGGACTTGAGCAGGAAGGACAGTAAACAGTGAAAACAGATGGGGGCAGAGATATCGGTGTATTTTAATTATATTTTGTCAGTTGTAATTTCAGGCTGTTGGACGCAGGAGCGTTGAGCGGGCGCTTGGCAAATCCTCAGGAAACGGTGATTTGTAACCCTGATCACTATCAACTTTTCCAGGGCAATCTCCACCTCCGCCTCTCCCTCGCGAAGTTGTCGGCTCTGGCTTGTTAGCTGGAGATGTATGTCCCTCGTTAGAGGTGGAAATGTGTCTTGTCTTTCTGAGGGAAGCATTAACAATTCCACTCTGCAAATTAAGGGGTTCATTTAAGTCTCTTCCAACATTCCCCTGAAAAATCGCGTCCTCAGCCGGTCTGGTGTTCACTAGAGTACACCGAGTTGAGAGAGGATTTCATTTCTTTAATGAGAAGAAGTCTTTGTGTCCTATATAATCCACATAATTAGCGTGTTTTGGAGTCGGCTCAGATGGGATTTTCGGAAGCTCAGTGCATGGGCTACTCTCAGGTTTAGTTTTATTCAGAAACTTAAAACTTATCCCAGGCTAAAACAGGGAGCTTTTGCCGTCCCCACGGCCCCCTGAGAGCAAGTCTCTGGTGTGTCACCCTTTTGCCACGCTCAGCTGGGTTTTCTTGGACAAACCATGTAACTTTTGTCCTTCTCAGGTTCCTGATGTTGCAGAGGGGGAACGGGGATGCTTTTTTATCACAGGGAAGCTTTTCTGAATTTTAATTAATGACTGGCATGTTTTGGTGTTTGGGGAAGAAATCTCACTGGAATTATTGCTTTGTGAGATTATTGTTTTTAGAATGGCATGTGAAGAATTTCTTCACGTATATTTCATCTTCTCTTGGTATCCTTCATCTTCCTTGTTCATATGTCCACAATGTAATTATAAAATGTTCCCTTAGGAAATAAAAATTCTAACTGTCCTCTTTCAAGCCATGCTTGAAATTTGGGGAGGAGGGGGGCTACTTCTGGTGCTTTTTTTGCTACTGTATCTGCGCCGCAGTGGTAGCTCCCTTGTTCTAGGAGCTGTACAAGATAAACACAAAAAACTTGATCCTTGCCCTTGTGGGTTTGCCGTTTCAGGGTAAGACAGGAGGGATTTGAGGAATTGAGATGGACAGAGTCCATCAGAACCAGTCCTCAGAAACAGAGACAGCAGTTTCCCACCAGAGGCCGTGGTGCAGCCCGGCAGCTGCCTCGTGCCGCCGGGAGCTCTGTGTCTGCTCGGGCAAAGGAGGAGTTTTAGGGAGGGAATCAGAAAGGCAGCGTCGCTGCTGGCACCGCCGGGCCTCGTCCAGAGTGAGGGAGAAGGGGCAGAGCTGCTTGGCTGGGAACGAGGGGAGCGAATGCCAAGGCTCTGGTGGCACAGGAGAGGAGAGCAGACCCTGAGCTGCTGCTTGGTGCAGGGGAGAAAGGGGACCCAGGGGGGAGCGATGGAACGCCATGGCTTAGATGGGTATAGAATTTATTTTTCTGATTATAGTCCTATTTTTGTTATAAATTTAGTTGGTTGTACTCCATTTTATTAATCCAACACCTAATATTTTCCTCCCCTCACCCCCCCCAAAAACCTGGTGGAATGATTCATTTCTTGGCTGGCACATAATTTTGTTATAAAATAAGACTTTCTGAAAAATAATAACCAGAACATTTAGGTATAATATTCTCCAGCCATGGAGGACGCAAGAGTTCATTTTCAGGTTCTGCCATAATTGAAAAAAAAAAAAAAAAAAAAAAAAAGTTAAAGCTTCAGGAGGTAGTGATGCCTCCTACAATTTGGGGGATTTGAGATCCGTGTACAGAACGTGCTCTGCTACACTTCTCTGACTTGCCCTGTGTCTGCGTTTTTAATGATAGCCCAGCTTCCAACTAGCACTGGTCGCCCTGCTCTCTCATTAAAAGCACAGGCTAAGGAGAGATCAAGTGTTGTGGTGAGAAGACGTTTCCTAGGAAGAAAAGAAAAAACAGCAATGCAGAGAAATCCATCCGAGTTTGATACTTACTCTCCTTGTTACAACCTGAAAGGTGTTATTAGCTAAAGCATCATTCCTGTGGTTATCCAACAGCATAATTGAGACTCATTTTACAGGCTGTGTTCTTTTGTATTTTAAATTAATTAAATACAAGTAATTTATCTGTGCCTTTACCCTTCCTGGAAAAAAGACCTCTGGTTACTTGAGCCAAGGTTCCCAGCGTTAGCGGTGGCTCCGTGGGATGATCAATAGCCTGGTAGGGAGCGAGCTCTCTGCCTCCCGAAGAGCAGGGAATATTACTATGGGTGTGATCACTAACTCACTATTGTGGGATGATAAACTACCTTTTAATAGAACATTAACATTAATCTAAACAAGATTAGTGGAGCAAAGCATTGTACGAATAAGCTTGCTCAATTAAAACAGATGGGCCTCCACACTAAACGCCGTTCCGTTAACGACCCTCCCTCCCGCTCCCACGGCTCGCGAGAGCTCTCTGGTTCCCTTGGGAGGAGGTGGTACCTGCAGATTCCCCCAGCTTTGTGCTGCAGGACTCATTTTATCGTCTTTTACTTTGAGAGCTCTTCAGAATTCCATATTTATCAAATTATTTCTGAATGATTAACACAAGATCTTTACGGTTTCTTCTAATTACACGTCTGTCGTTAATCTTCACTATTTCTTTTGCCCCAAGCATTTTCAAGAAGGTGGAGAGTGATAGGATTCAGCAATTAGAACCAGCTGTAAGCGTGATTAAGGCTGTCTAAAACCAGGGGAGAAGAAAAAAAAAATCCAAGACTGCAGCAACACTAATGTGTAGTGTTAGCCAAAATTAATGATCAAACCTCGCATCCCAGCATCTTAATATTGTCTCGAGCAAAATGGCTTTACATTTGGAAGTAACACAGTCACAGTCTAATCACTATTTTTCCCCCAGATAAGCTTTTACTGTTCATTACTAGAAGAAACAGTTTTGGTTTTTTTCTGGTGCTGAAACACAGCAAAATAGTCACGTGTATTAGGAGACCTTAAGCTTTTCAGAATTTTTATAAGTTCCTTGCTTTGAAGAAACCTCTTAAGGAGTAATTCATCTCTAATGCAATCCTGTCAGCCCAAACCAGCTGAATTAAAGGGTGGCGTAAACAGGCATGATTTCACCTCATGTCCCCACGTCCCGCCTTGCTGCAAAGATGGAGGAGAATATTTTAGTGTTCTGTCTATCTAGAGCTAAGCGGAATAAATCACCAAATACTGTTTAGCTTAAGTTTTAAGGCTTGGAGCTGGAGGATATAGCAGCAGAATAGGAGTTACTGCTTTCTCCTTTGCTTATCCTAGTGTGGTCTTTGCATACTTGAGCATCTTTGGGCCCTCATTTGCCACTGGAACAGTGTCAGAACACTGCCTAAATTCACAATTACAGGAGATAAGCCCTGGTCAGGAGACTGTGATGCAGTTCCCTCCCAGCCCTTTGGATGCTTGTTATTTAGAGTGGCCCTAAACTTGCGAGGGCTCAGTTGGCTCCTCTTTGTTCCCCGGAGACCAGGAAGGTTTTCAGCAGGTGATGATGTTTGTTTGCCAGGTGATGTCACTTCAAAATGAGTATGATTTGGCCCAGCTGAGGACCTTTGTCCTTCAGTCTTCTCTTTAGCTATCAACATGAAAAGCAGGCAACAGCATATAATGCCAAATGGAACCAAGATTTTTAAGATTGTCACCACCAGGAGTTGGGGAGAGAGTTTGAAGAGGGCATGGGCACTTTCTATGACTCGTCTGTTGGATGCTCAGTAAGTAAGGGAATAAAATTCATTAATCCCTTAGTTGATTTCCTGCTTTGTTTAAAATATTTGGTACTGCTCAGTTCAGAGCTCCCTTTTAAATCAAAAATTATGAATTGTTCTTCCTGTACCCAGAAACAGAGAGGACTTGTGGAAAGGAAGTGAATTATCACTGTCCATGGGCCTGCTCTGTGTTTCAGATGTGAATTACTTGTTGGGGAGCTACTGTTCTGAGAGCCAGTCTGCCTGGTAGGTGTCAGGCTGGATTTAGGAAACAAGGTGAACAGAGATGGTTAATTATTGCTGTTGACTGGAACGTGGCTGGTGGATATGAACACCACTGCTCAGTCCACTGTGACTTACATGTCAATGAAATTTAATGTAAAATTATGTATGATTGGCAATTCATTAATTATGGTCTAAAACCAGCTAATTTGCCGGTGGGAGTGTTGGCTTTTCATTTCTTGGGTTCCCATGGAGGGCTTGTCTATAAACTTGAGCCTGAGAGTTTGCAACTCAGAAAGATCAGGCTTCCAGTAGAGATAAATGAACAGTGAATCACAGGAGAAAGGAGGAGGTGTTTCAGAAGTGAAAGGCTGTTCCAGAGGATAAGCTTTCTACCCTTCTAAAACTCAGAGAGTTTGCGAGGTAAGGCTCAGCTGGTGAAGAAACACCCCTTTGGATCCCAGTGCCAATGGCCGCAGGGGCTTGGTGTGAGTCGTCAGTCACTGTCAGCACTGAGCGGTGCCGCGCCGGGCCGGGAGGTGCTGGTGTGAGCTGCAGAGCAGCATCTTCTGGCTTCTCCTGCTCCAGCCGAGCAGAGACGAACGGGATATCAGTCCTTTGGTGCTTAAGCAGCCAGAAATAACAGGGTAGAGAGCTCCCTATAATAGCACTGCTCCACGGGGGCGTTGGGTAGCGCAAATACCCACGGAGCGGGGCAGCATAAACATATGACAGTGGCTTGAAACAAGACAACCTGTATTTTTCTTTCACAAACTACTAGTTGGGAGGGATCTTCCCCAGATGGTTACGTACCTCCCCGCTACCTTTTCATTTCACAGCTCCAGCCCCTTTGGTGCTCAAGGAAATAAGCAGCGATCGAGCCGGGCGTGCTGGGGTCGGCGCTGCTCAGGTGTCCTGGCCACAGGGACACAGAGCTCCTCAGCTTTGCTTGTCTTGTGGTACCTCCAACCTTCCCAGCCCTGGGCGGTGGTGGGGCTCCTAGGGTAGCCCTGTGACCATGTGAGGGCACAGCCCACAATGCTTTGGGAAATGTATTCACAGGGGAAAGTCCTGCAAAGAAGGATGACTTGCCCCCCCCAAAAAATTGCTTGTTTTTGTTTTATGTTTTCCTGAATGTTTATTAAAAAAATAAATCAATGTTAACCATACAGCTCGGAATCAGCCCTATTCAGGGGTGGTGTGGCTGGTTGGGTTCAGTGGGGCTCGATGTCTGCCCCGTCCTCCCCGTGATGGGTTCAACACCCCAACTGTGTGTGTGAGTCAGGCAAGGGTGACGGCAAATAGCTAAGTAGAATAATTTGCAGCATAATTAAGTGACTTATGCGTGTACAAGTGGTGACAGGCAATGCCTGTGCTTGTGCACAAAAATAATCGAGGCCGTATATTTTAGTAGTGAAATATGGGATATATTTAAAAGCCCAGGACCCTGATGTTTCATTCAGACAAGATGAAGTTGTTGATGTATCGCTGAGCATGAATCAGAAGGGCTCGCTTAAGTTCATATCCACTTTTGGACAATTTTCAGTAACTAATTCAGATGACAGCATGTGGGCTTTTGCTAGTATTTACATGCAAGAAAAAGAAAATAATATTCTGGTTTGGACACATTTCAAACAGTGGTATGTCCTTAGTACAAGACTACTTACCAGAAACTCGTGAGCACAAGAGGAATCCAAGGAACCAGTGGGTGAGCAGTAAGAAATCTCTTCAGATGAAGCGAGGGCAGTGCCTGGTGAAGTTTTCATGGTGTTTTATTTTTACAGAGTAGAAATGTTGTCGCATTGGATCCGCAGAGGATTCCTCGTGGTTAGTTCCTCTTTTCTGTGCTGGCTTTTCCTGTTACTTCTATTTGCCTAGTGGTCTGTGTGAGTTGTTCATACCTTTTGTTTTAAAGGTCAGTCATTAAAACAGTACGAATTATGGACTGAATATTTTTTTCTTGTTCCTTATTTCACATTTTCTCAAGTTTTGTTTTTTTGTTTTTTTGTTTTTTTTTTTTTTTTTAAAAAATGGTTACTTTTAGTAGATGGCGGGGTTGGAAGTTTTGGTTTTGATTAATTCAGGTGTAGCACCATGGAATAGACATGAAATTCCTGGTTGATATAGCATTTATTGTCACTGCAGGTATGGAACAGGAGGGAAATTTAGGACAGTTTCATATTTTCAGGCAAAATTATTCGTGAAACCTGTGCCAGTCTCCATCCTATAATCTGTTATTAAGTCTGCTCACTCATAAAGAAAAATTTTCTTTGTAGGCTGAGTCAATAATATGAGCCATCCCTATATATGGATATTTTAATGGGTTTAATGGAGTCTATTCATGCAAGCAGAATTTGTAGAATATCCTGCTTTTTCTATAAAGGGAGTCTTTTGTTGTTGTTTGGATGGTTGCTGGTTTTGCTTTTCTTTCTTATCACACAGCAGAAAAGTAATGTTGTTAATGAACAACTTGAATTAATTGGAAGAAACTGAGATAAACAGGTGCCCATACTTCCACATCTTTGCATATTAGCTTAAATTGAGACCTGATCCATTAAACGGTAAAAATGAAAATGTGTGGTCATAGCAGCGCAGTGTGAATGAATGTGTGTGTGTTCTGTGAAAAGATCTATTTTAGTAGTTAGAATAAACCCGAAGGTGTGATTTCACCGCGTCACTGTGTGTGTGCGTTGAGCTAGACGTTGCTGACAGACCTCGCTGGGGCCTGCTTCTGGAAAAACTGCAAAGGTGTGACTTGGAAGTGTTGACGTGATGCTGCCCGAGTCGGTGATGGGCCGTGAGAGCCAGGGCAAGGTCCTCCTGGCGTCGGGGACAACTGTCTCCCCCTCCCAGGAGAGGACCTGGCTCCAGCTGAAAGGTCTGGGTCGCTCTGTGGTACCCACTGGTCTTCTGGGACTGTGGATCTTCAGGCTGTTGATGTCTGTGTAGCTCGTGGAAGACGTGGGGATGAAGGGTTGGAGGGGCTTTCTTTGATACTATTCATCATGCTCGTTTAACCTTTAAAATGTATCAGCCCATCTTTGTTTCTTTTTCAACCAATCAATAAATAAATAAAATAATAAATTTAAAAAAAAAAAGACAGCCTCATAGCTGACTTTTATCTCTTCAAATGGCCTGAGTTTTTGATGTCAGCTTAAAACTCTCAGCTGAGCTGATGTGAAAGGGGTCCAGACAGCACGATGATGGGCAGTGCTAAGAAAACTTCCACAGAATATGATATTTTTTTAATCATGTTTCCTCCGGCAATCACTCCAGAATGATGTCAGTGTGCATTTGGAAGAAGAGAAGATATCTGTTTACATGCAAAACTTTTAATTAAAAACCAGATACAGAGCCAAGATACATCTTACTTTGGTCTCGCTCCACCTGGGGGGGTTGGTGGTGTGTGGGGGAGGGCTCAGCATGGGGGTCACGCTCTCTGCTGGCACTGGGGTGAGGAAAACCCACCTATCGGCCCTTTTGCTTTCCAGTTGCAGTAATTCAGACTGCTGTGGCAATTTCTGTTTTCTGCAATATTCCCAGAAATTCTGTGCCAGGAGTAGGACAGGATTTGCTTGGAGCTGAGCTGCCCAGTTGGCGTGTTGGGCAGAGAGAAGGGCTGCTGCTCCTTGGAGGGGTGTTTGTGGGGGACCACAAAACGTATCCAGAGGACCCCATCGTTTAATAGAAACATTATGACATTTCCAGAAATAGATTTCAGTCTTCTTGTAAGATGGGGGAAAAGGCTGGTTGGGTTTGTCACATCCTTTGTTTTTTACAGAATTAGCGTTGATGGATGAAGCAGTGGCAGAGAGTTCTGAAGTTTGCAAGTGATATTTATTTATTGCATTGTGTGTTCTTTTATGGTGGTAGTTATTCAACCATACAAATTAAAAAGTCACTTCTAAATCAACTTATTCCCAGAAAAAGCTAGAGTTTCATCAGGAAAAAAAAAAAAAGAAAAGCTTAGAAAAAAACCTTCTGAGTATAAAGGCTTCCAGCTATGGCATTCCTGATTGTATTGCTCTTACCCAGGAGAGAAAGAAGGGTTTTTTCTTCAGGCACAGTCTGTTTTGCTGAGAAAGTGCCACCTTAGGGAGGTCCTTTAAATGTTGACATCTGACCATTGAAATGGGATGAACATCCCCCAAACAGCCCCCAGGAGCCATCAGAGTGGGGCAATAATGAGTGGGTTTTATTCGTTACCACGTTGGTTAACATCAGGAGCAGCAGCCAGTTCTGTACTTTATTTTCTATTTTCTTTGGGGTTTTATTGCAATAAAAAGCTGCTTTTTTTTTTTTTTTTTTTTCAGTCTTGTCCTATTCAGCAAATCAGGTAAAGGCTTGTTTGGTGGTTTCAGTGGTACTTTTACTTCATGTGAAAATCCAGCACAGGGATTTCCTTAATAAAGGCCATGTGCATATTTGTAAGTATATTTTTGTACTATTTTTAGAAAGAGCTTTCAGTTTGTAGTTAATAATGTAGAAGAACATCTAGATGGATAAAACAAATACAAAAGTAATAGTTGCAAGATCTCCCCATAATTAAAATCCGAGGGGAGATGACATGCAATAAATCAGAGTTGATCTGAACCAGATGCTGTCTCTTCGGGGCAGTGGTGATCTCCGGGGGGCTCTCGGAGAAGAGGACGATGTTTTGGGGCAATAAAATCTGCTTTTCTGACATCAGCTGCGGGTCTGTGTGTCCTCTGCCGGGATCCACACGCCCCTTTCATTTGCTGCTCTGCAGCCCAAAGGTGTCTGTGGGTTTTATAGTTTATGGAGCTTGGTAGCTTTAAAAAGCTTTAAAATGGAGGAAGAAAGACTTTGTTTTCTGTCAGAGGGAATCCACCAGGGCAGTGGGATGCTGCTGGTGAAGAACCACATCCTGCTTCAAAGAAACGTGCCATTCTTGTAAGTGTTTTGCAAAACCAGTTTTGTTTTAAAAGCAAAGCAGAAAAAAAAAATCTGATATATCAAGGCTGATGCTCTCTGTGCTCTGCAGCAATTTGATCATTGATCTCCTTATATCTGTCTCTTCCTCCGCCTGAAGTTCCCCACCTCAAAATGAATTTGTTCTGAGACTGCTCGCTGGGGTAATCTAAACGGGTCTTTGCTACCGGTGACACGGGTTTGATGACATTTTCCTTCTCTTCTCCAGCGTGTCTGAGGAATCCTACTGCTAATTGTGCTGTGATTAGCTGCCCAGGGGGAGGACGTGGCTGTGGCGCTGCCGGGGCTGCGATGACACGGGACAGACTGGGGACGTGACATGTGTCCTCCCACAGGCCATACCCTGCCAAGGGGGGGACAGGGAGGGCATAGGGGGCTCCAACCCCCCATCGGTCCTGCACACGGGGTGCTGCCCATCAGTGGTAAAACACCACTTTTACTGCAGCAAGAAAATGTTTTCCTTTCGGATTCTGGGTTTTTGTGTGCTTTTGGAAAGCATTTGGCAGCCACAGCAAGTATGTTTACAAAAAGAGCAGAACTGGTAAAGTTCAGGTTCGTGTTTGGATTCAGCCCCAGCAAACTGAAGCTGAAGCTGTGCCAGACGTTTGAAGCTGCCAGACGACAGTTCATCTCAAACAGAAAGCTGAAGAGGGGGAAAGAAATTTGTCAAATGTATTCCATGTGGAATTTCAGGCAATTTAATTTGATTCACTACACTCTGAAATGTCTTGGACTTCCCTATTGTTTCTTTGCTTTAACACTAAATTTGATACCTTCTGGGATCGTCAGTGCTTTGTGCTGCATTTGTCACGTTCTCTAATTTACTGGCTTTAGTCTCTCTCTGTTTTAATTGGTGGTGCTGGGCCTGGCCAGTAGCACTGGGTTCAGTTTAAGGTTGCCAGTTGAATCCTGAGTCAGTCCCCAGGCTGGGGGGTGCTGCCCTTCTGCTGGAGACCCCTGGGGTAAGAAGGGGCAGAGGGGAAAAATGTGGAAGAGGAAAGGGAAAATGAGAGTAAACCTTATCCCTGTGGCTCCATTGAGAGCAGCAGCAGCCGAGCACCATGGCTGTGGGGATGCTGTTGTCAGGACATGGCTGGTTCAAGGGTGGCCATAGAGGATGGGGGGGGCAGGGGGTGTCATTTTTATTCAGTGATGCCCGACACCGGGGAGCAGAGAGATGTCTTTTATTGTGGTTTTGCTTTTCCAATTGATATCTTGCTCTGTGAGTGAATTTTCCATGAATTCAGTGTGTGCCAGAGCCCAGCCCTGGGGCAGGACGCTGTGTCACCTCTCACTTGCCCAGTATTTATTATCTGCTCAAGTGCAGCTTTGGCAATGAGGCCACTTTTTCTTCTCTTGCTCCCTCTGACCGAGTGCCAGCAACAGAACCCAGAGCCACCATCTGTAAATAAAACTCTCTGAATTTGTCCAAATGTCAAAGCAGTTGAGCCCACCGGGTACCAAACAGTGGTTTATTCCACATAATACTGATTTCTCTTTGAGCCCGAGGACTTGTGCAGGCTCCGGCTGAAGGTAAGGGCTGCAGCTGCTTTTTGTGCTGGCAGATGAGCAGAGGTGCGTGGCAGCTGCAGGTTAAATCTAGTTACCCTGCCTTGATTCCTACAGATAACAAATTTTCCATTTCTAATATTCTTGCCTGAAAGATCTGTTCATTTCCTGCTCTGTGATCTGGCTCCTGGATCAGCGCATTGGCTCCCGAGTTGGGCTCAGGAGGATGAGAGCAGTCAAGCCCCAAGTTGTCGGAATTTACACACAAGTCAAGTCCGCGAGGAGCTGAGTGTCTTTACTGGTGTGTCTGATTATTTTTTTTTTCCTCCCCCTGACATGTGCAGCCTCTGTTTCTAGGTGTTGGGAACGTGTTTGTTTTGAGGAGTGTGAGGAGAGAGGCGCCTGAGGCGATCTGACACAGCCGGGCTGGAGCATCTCTTTCAACTTCTTTTCCTGGGCTGCAAACGGCCTCTGTTCATGGGGTTGGGTTTTTTCCTTCCTTAAAGCTTCCTGCGGCTCCTCGTGTCCATCAAATACAGTTCTGGCAAGCTGAAGAGAGATCTGTGGCAGAGAGGAAAAGCTCTGGGCCAGCAGGTCACATTGGTGGGAGCAGGCAGGGGTGGCTGCAGTGTGTCCCACCAGTGCTCCCAGTGCAGGGACCCTCCTGGTCCCAGCAGGGCTGGGTTCTCTTTCCAGAGAAGGGCAACAAAGGTGGTGAGGGGTCTGGAGCACAAGTCTTATGAGGAGTGACTGGAGAAACTGGGGTATTCAGCCTGGAGAAAAGGAGGCTGAGGGGAGACCTTCTCGTTCTCTCCAACTCCCTGAAAGGAGTGGGTAGCCAGGGGGGGTCGGTCTCACAAGTCACAGGCAGAAGGGCTAGAGGAAACTGCCTCAAGTTGCACCAGGGGAGGTTCAGGCTGGATATTAGGAATTTTTTTTTCAATGAAAGGGTTAGCAGACATTGGAACGGGCTGCCCGGGGGGGTGGTTGAGGTGCCATCTCTGGAGGTGTTCAAAAGACGGGTTGATGGGGTGCTGGGAGACATGGGTTAGGGCTGGTGTTGCATTTTGTTTGTTGTGTGGGTGTTTATTTTTGTCAGAGTTAGGTTGATGGTTGGACAAGAAGATCTTGAAGTTCACTTCCAACCTAGAAGATTCTATGATTCTAATTGCCCTATAGGCTCCTCCCTTTATATTGTCACATTGAGCTGCCATAAAATCTGTATTCTTTCCCTCCTAAATGCATACTGGTGTTTAAAATCCTTTCCCACGTAGGTAGTTTGACAACCATGCAAGTGTTGTGAAAATTGTTAGAGGGTAAAACCTCCAAATAAAGCGTCCTGGGATTTATTTACTCTGTGCTGTAGTAACAATAATTAAAACACACCCTGCTGCTGGTAACTCCCACAATTTGCACTTTGCTCTGAAGCGGAGAAACTCATTGATTAATCCATGGGGTCAATCAGTCCATCTTGTTTAGAGAGTTAATCATAGAAAGCCCCTGCACCAGGACCAGGAGTGGAGCAGGTTTATTTACTGCTGCTTAATCAGCGAACCCAGACTCTCCTGTAGAGTGGTGAGAGGTTTGTTTCTACTTAGCCTTTAATTGCAAAATGATCTCATTAGTGCTGTAGTGAATCTCAGCACTATCCTACAGATGCATGGAATTTAAAGAAGAGCAAAGGGTGAAAATGGTTGCCCATAAAAACTCAGCATTTACCAAAAAGTGTGGTGCAGCTGGTATTTGGAAGATCACCCCAACCAACCTTCTCTTTATTAGCCTTTTAATTCAAAGCTAAAGCATCAGCTGCACATCCCAGCAGCTTTTGGTCCACGTTACTGTTAGGAACGGAGGAGGACTGTCATACTGAAATGACTCTGAAAGGTTTTTCATCCCAGGATAAAGCTCTCTGTTGAGAAGAAGAATGGAAGTCAAGAGCACAGTTACTGTGGTATTTGCTGAAGAAAGGGGTGATCTCTGAATGATCCCAGCTCAGGGTGCTGCTCTGCAGGGGGCTTCAGACCATAGGAGTGTCCTTGCCAGCCTCTGGCATCAGTCCCTGGCTCATTTATTAGTTAATCATTTCTGAAATATCCCAGTTGGGCAGAGGGAGAGTGACAGGATCTCAAATGGGCAGTGAAATCCCAAATAAAGCCGCTGTTGCCAAGAGGATGTGCACCCGTGGTAAAGTCCTGAACCTAAAAACATGGGAAGTGGTGAACATCTTTAACATGGGGCACTAACAGATGCAGATTCATGCTCCTGTGCTGGAGAAGGGGCTTGAACGTGAGCTCCTCATCGTGCAAACCCCATTCAACTCACTGCTCTGGGAAAAACGGGCAGCAGCTCTGCCTTTGTGGCAGGAAGCTTCTGGCTTGGATTTAGAAAATTGGGGATGAAAAGACTCCTCATTTAGCCCAATGCTAAATACTGGGAAGAGAATACAGGGGAATATTCCCTTTACTAATACTTGCTCCTAAGCAGATAAAAATAAGTGACAGTGTAGGAAGAATCCCTCTCCTAACTGCCAGAACATGTCGATTTATCAAATTTTTCCACTGTTGCTCTTTTCTGAGCTCTCCTCAGAGCTGACAGTGTATGTTTTACAGTGCAGCAAGGTAGATTGATTGATCCTAAATAGAAAAGCCTTTGGGGTCTCGAGCTGATGTTTTAGCTTCAGAAAAAAACTGAGTAAAGCATGTTAATGTAGAGAAAGGAGCCTGGTTTAATTGGACCAACTCCTGGCTTGCTGAAAATTAAT
This sequence comes from Scolopax mira, assembly GCA_004320125.1. Classification (NCBI taxonomy): domain Eukaryota; kingdom Metazoa; phylum Chordata; class Aves; order Charadriiformes; family Scolopacidae; genus Scolopax; species Scolopax mira. The sequence goes on from BJBW01001175.1 coordinate 1,272,694, forward strand.
GGCTGGCTGGCTGCTGCCAGAGTGATTCATCTTCTCTATCATGTTCTACAGCCCTTCTCTCCAGGGGTCTGTACTCCCCTCCAATTCCAATACCAAAAGTGAAATGCACCTTTTTTTTTCCCCCTTCCTTAAAAACATGTATTTTACTTAGATTGGCTTCCAGTAAATGAAAAACGGCACTGGTGGGAATATGAAGGAGGCAGGTGTTGTCTGGGAATTGGGTTTTGTTTACTGTAGGGCTGGTTTTGTTTTGTTTGAATGGGATTTAGATCTTTTTTTAATGTACTCTCAACTCCTCGTTGCTGCTGGCTGACTGTACAGGTGACAGAATGAGTTTCTAAAGGATCCCAATTTCAGTGTGGTGAAATGTATTGTTCCTTTTCCTTTCATCTGGCCATGGAAATAGAAACCCTGTGTAAGCAAGAGCTATTAAAAGTGAATATAAAACTGGGAAAGGTGTTGAAAGCATTTAGGTGGCTCTGGAAACAAAAAGATGAATTTTCTATGTAGTTCTGCCCACAGAAATAACTTATTTATTTATTTTTAATAAATGACTTGTGCGTGAACAAGGCTTGTGGTTTTCCCCATAAAACCTCCTGCTGGAAGCTTTGTGAAGGCAAACCAGCCAGCACGTGGATGCTCAAAACCTGAGGGGAAGGGTCGGGCAGGGAGGGGCTGAGCTTCGGAATTCAAAATGTACTTTTAAATGTAAAGTACCTTTATGTGCCATTTCAAGACTATCTCTCATATATATATATATATATATATATGTATATATAGGTTGGGAATGTGGGGGACGTTGTGTGATCGCATGTGCCGTATAGGAGGATTCGCTGTGACTGGAGATTACAAGAAGATAAATAAAGATTTTGTTTAACATAATTACATATGGTAAATTGTTATGGTAATTTATTATTACTCCAGTAAGGCAAATATTAGTAGTCATAGCTCAGAGATCATAAATAATGCACTGGAAAATTGGATGTAATGTTTCACAGTGACCTGAGATATGGAAAATGGGTGGAATTGCAGCAGATTTCTGTACCATTAATTGCAAGAAAATAAGAACATGCTAAACCATGCTAAATATTTTCAGCAGATGATAGACTGTGGGGCAGTTCATTAATTCTCCTGACTCATTCATTATTTTTGGGTTTTGCTCCAAGAAAACTTAGTAAATAATCCATGCTTTGTGAAGCCGAGGGTGTGGGCATACACATTTTTATATACATTCCTATACCAACCAACGTACGTCCATTTATCTCCAACAGTTTTCTGTATCAAGGCATTTTCTTAAACTGTGTACTCTTACACTCGATCACCAGGGATATGTTTATTAGACTCTGAAGTAGCTGTTTGAATTGCTGTTTTTACCTTTTACCAGTAGAGTTTGGTTCTCCCACAGCGCTATAAATATTAAATAAAGACACTAAGAGTTTATTAATGTAATATTTTTTTTATGGGGACATGGTTGAAAATGTAACCTGTAAAATTAGTAATGGGAGGATGAAGATTATTATACATTGTTTCTATTAGAGTTTACAGCCGTCATTTTTTTCTATTTATGCTTTGTTTTTCTTGTACAGAGGGAGAAGGGCTCTGAGTATGTTATTAACTGCAAGAAGCAAATCCGGTTGGGTATGGTGTGAGAGTCAGCCAGGCCGGGAGGGACAGGAGCAGGATTCTGGACTGAAAGATAGTCTTGTGTGGAAGCGGAACAGCCTGAGCTGGGTTTTGTTTCCACAAAATACAGAAACGGTAAAAAAACGTAAAAATCCATTTCCCCATTTAAAATTGTCGTCTTGTATGTGGTTGCTCTGTGTGTGGGTGATGGAGGCAGAGGGAGGTGGCAGCTGGGATGAGAAAGGGGGAGCCTGAGGTTCTGGATGGAGACCCTGGCTTTGTGTCCCTCGCGATGCTCTGGAAGGGTTTTCTCACAGAATCGCTGAGGTGCTGTGCCAACATAAAGAAAGATGCCTCCAAAATGCGTCCACATAAAACTTTATGTTGTGTAGTTACTTTCTCAGATAAAGGAACCTCTCTGGGGGGGGCACAGCGCTCGCTTTCACAGGAGCATTAATGGAGAAATCAGTTTGTGAGAACTTGGTGCACCTGCAGGGAGCCCAGAAACGCAACGGTTTTTTTGGTTAACTGGCTGTTTTCATGCCTGTTCTTAGACGAGAGGTTCCCATCCAGTAGGAGATTGGGGTTTTGTCATTTTGTCATTTCTGATGCGGTGTCGGGCAGGGGGACACCCGCCAGGGCTGCCAGCCCCGACAGACGCCAGGGAGGATGGATGAGAGTGGGTGCACGGGGGACAGAAGTGCCAGGGCAGGAACACGAGTGATTTGCTCGAGATTACACAAAAGAGGCATTTCTGTACATGCTCGGGGCTCCCCAGGTTACCTGAGGATCTGAAATTTCCAAAGGTGATCCTGGTGGCACCGGTGCTGGCAGAGGAGGTGGGTTTGGAGGCTCAGGTTTATTCTGAGGGGAGAGGAGTTGCTGAGAGACACAGCTCGAGGAGCAGGCAGGATCCTGCTGTAAATACTGTGTGTATTTGCTGCTTTGAAGTTCACCAGGAAAGAAATGTCTTCTCAGTGATAATCCTCAAAATGGTGATGGAAAGCAGAGTCCTGAAGGGCCCCAAGTCCTGAACTGTGGGCTCGTGTCCCGCCGGGGGCTATAGCCTAATAAATAAGCGTTATCCCTCCTGCTCTGCCAGCCCTGTGCAGCTTGCCAGAGGGGGCACTTTTTAATGGACTAGGAGAAGTTAAAGGGGAATCCAGAAGGATAAGGCTTAAAGTGGATTCTTTGGTTTATACCATTTATAGTCCTATTAAATTCAATATATTTCTCAGACGTTTGGGGGGCAAGGAAGTTCAGTGTATTCGTACATCTTTCAAGATCTTCACTTGATCATTTGACTCTGTCCAGCCAGCTTAACAAGCTAAATAATAAAAGGGAACAATGCAAAACTTGTTGAATTTTTTTTCACCCTATGTCTTTTTTGAAGAAAAATACCATTTTTTTCCTCAGATGCCCAGCAGTTTGCTGCAGACTCCTGCAGCTTCTCTGCCCATCACTCAATACCTGTTTCAGTGTATCAAATTGTTGTAGTTCCTCCTTTCATAGAGAAGCAATTAAAAATGATGAGGGTAAAGGGTTAAACCTAAAAGCCTGCTAATGAGGGTGCCTTCCTGGTTTTCTTTTCATCAGGCATTTGATGCTGTTTTCAGCATAAGCTTTCGATAAGCATCACTGAACATTTTTCCAGAGTATATTAAAAAAAGTTTCCCTTTTTTACCATCCTGTAAAAATGATAGATGTGTGGCTCTGCTGTTTATCTGAAATCCTAATTACTAATGCTGCAGCTTTTGAATGTTAAATTCGTGCAGTGTTGTTTAGACTTCAAACTGGTCAAAGAAAGATGGATTTGTGTCCACAGAGAGATCTAAGTCTAGTAAACAGAGCCTGTGTTTGTTTGTTTATTTATTGAATTATTTTTAATTCAAGAGTTGCATCAACTGCAAATTACATAGACTTAGAGCTTTCTAAAGGACAAAAAGAAAAAGCAAAAAAAGGCAAAAGTTTTCTGCCATTGGATGAAATTTTAATTTCTATTTCCATGAGAGCAAAAAGTAGAGGTAAGAGGTAGAATTTGAAAATACAGACAAGGTCTCCTTTCCTTGAGCTATGTTATTTATTATAGAACAATAGCTTGGGGTTTTTCCCAAACCTATACACATATATTTGGCAAAAAATATTTTTTATGTGTGGGTGTATAGATGGGGGTTTGGAATTGTTTCCCCTTTGTGGCTCAAATCTCAGCAACACCACGGGGTGAGCCGTGGCCTGGCGCTGCTGTTGGGGCACTGCGCCAGGAGCTGGCCCTTGCAGGGACCAGACCTTATGGAACCCAGACGTTCTTGAAGCCTTTTCATGTTTGCAGCTCCCAAGGAATCTTTGGAGTGGAGCTGGCTGCCTTAATTCATTGCTGAGCATCCCTCTACCTCTGCTACCTGGGACGAGCAACGCGGAGCAGCGACGTTGCTTGTTTAAAAAAATTAAACTTAATTTCTCCCAGGATTTTCTCTGTCTCTAGTCAAGTTTGTTTTAAACTAATGGAAGTAATTAGTGAGTCACAGAGGGACTTTGTCTAAGAGGTAGCCATTTTTAGATAATGGAGCATAAAAGTCGACATGGTGACATATGACACAGAGCAGCATATTGGAGCCACGCACTGTGTCTTAAGCAGATGTTTAAGTACTTTGAATACCGAAATCATCACCTACACCTATAGGAAGGGATGTTGAGGTGGTGGTTTTTTTTTTTCTCTCAGACTAGTAGTACACTGTTGGGCTTTCTTTTAATCTCAATAAAATCAAAGTAAGCTCTGAATTGTTTTTAATGTGCAGTCATTATCACTCCTTCCTCGCTTCTTCAAATGTCTTTCTGTGTAGATGTGGGGGTACTCCAGGAGCTAGAGGTGGGACTGGCTTTTTGCATCCCTGTTACACAGCAGAGGAGAGCGATGGTCCCCAGCTGATGGACCTCCTCTCTAACGACACTGATGCTGTGGAGCTGAAAATAAATAACTTGTTAGCAGCGAAGCACTCGATGTTTTCACATGTATTTGTTATAGATTGAATGTGGGGGAGATGAGCAGAAATCCCTGAGCCACGGAGGGGATCTGACAGCGGGGTGGTCCCCAGAGGCACAGGAACCTCCCCAGCAGCACCAGTGGGGTCTCTGTGGCCATCCCCACTTTTCCAGGTGTGCGGTGTCAGTTCCTGGAGGTGCCACTCAACCGTGCGTGTGTTTAACCTCGCTCAGTGCTTCCATGAATTCTTGTTTTTCAGACTAGTCTAAACCCCATGTCTTTACTGTTTGATTGACCGGAGTCTGGTGTGGCTCTGGGGTGGCCCATGTGGCCTGGGCTTGCCCATTTGGTCAGTTGATGGTCCATGGAAGGGCCGGGGAGTTCTGAGCTATGGTGAAAAGTAAAGGTGGGCAAACCCCAGCTCTCCAAAACAAAAATGAGGGACTTCTGTTTTCCCCCTGATTCCAGATTAAACAAGATTTTAATAATGTAGTCTATGACAATGAAATTGCTTAAAAGCATTGCCTAGTTTCTTGTATATACTAAGTAACTTTATCCATCATCTTTTTCTTAAGTCGCTCTGTGACATTTGCTGTTTGTGCCCAGTAATTACTGCAGTAACAGTAACACACGCAAAAATGTATGAATGTGATCTAAATAAATCCAAAGTGGGGGAGCTCTGAAGGCCATATGGTCGTGGCACCACCCCAGCACCCCGATTCTTGAGTACCAGTTTGGGTGGATTTGGAAGGAGGGGATGGATTTTCCCTTTCCCCACTCCCAGCTGCTCCTTGTTTTCCCAAACTGTGGTGGTACCAGGGGCTTTGGCAGCACTGCCCGAGCAGCTTCCTGGCTGCTTTTTTCTTTCCCCCATGCCAGCCCTTGGATATTTTTGTTTAAATCCAGATTAGTCCCCGATTCAGCTCAAAGCAGCACTGCAGAAGCAGCCAGTGAGCCAGGGTAAAACTGGCCCAGGAGTTCTTCTTGCCTGGATTCCAGGGCATCCCTTCTCCTCCCACCACAGTCAGGAGAGGGAGATTCCTCTCACCCGCCTTTTCGTGAGCAGAAATTCTGTGCCCACTGAAGCTGTGTCAGCCCGGGACCAGCGGGGGGGCCTTGCCTCGGGGCTGGCTGGGCATGTTGCTGCGGAGCATCCGTCAGATCCCTCATATATCCCTTCTCACTCACTGGAGATGTTTTTACAGGTCCAATATGTTTTCCTTCCCCACACGTGTGTTCCGCCCCGTGGATTACCCGAGTGGCAGCAAGCGCTTGGTTTCCTGCGTGATGAGCTGCAGGTTCAATTTCTATCAGATTTGTCAATTTTGTCATAGAATAGTTTGGGTTTTTTCCAGCCTAACGTGTGTGACATGTTTCCTAATGCCAATAAAAAAAATAGTTTTCAAACTAGACTATAAAAGAATTTGACTGAAAAAAAGAAAAAGCTGAAAATAAAAATTTCAGCAACTGGAGAGCTTTGATCTGACAGCGGAGGCTTTTAAGTGACAATTTGTGGTTTGCAAAGCCAAGTTCCACAGTAGCTGTACGGCCGGGAGGGGATGCTGGGATGGGGTTGTGGGTCTGGTTCCAGCAGCGGATGGGATCTGCACAACCGTTTTAGTTGTTCTCCTCTGTTTAAGTTTCTTGGTTTTATATTTCTGATAATGGAATTGTTATGGGCTTTTGAATTTCAGTTAAGAATGTGCAAATAGGCTATCTGGTAAGTAGGTTATTGAAGGGTTAGGGAAATGGAGAACATTTTGTGCAAAAAAATACCCACCGTGTGGGTAATAGACTCCAGTCGAATTTAAAAGATAATGGCGACAAGGGAGAAATCCACTTGTAGAAATGGGGAACAGCTGTGTTTGAGATCTAATGAAACTGTATCAAATACTTTAAAAATGGCTACGACGTCTTCCCCGGGGAACAGAGATAAAGCACAAGAGCACTCCTGAAAGGTCGAAGAAACAGTTAAATCATTTCCTTGATGGTTATTAGAGATATAGAAGACATCAGTGAAAATTAAATGTCTGAAACTTGTATTTGATTGCTTTCCTTATCACGCCAATCTCACATGTTTCTTCCATCTCTTGCTCTCTGTTCTAGTAAAATTTAATAACTGTGCCGGTAACAAGGGAGTTCGGTATGAAACCAACAGCCTGGACTTCAAGGTGAGGGCGGACGGGACCCTCTTTGCTGCCCACCAGCTGCAGGTGCCCCCGAAGCCACCGGTGCTGAGGGTGACGGCGTGGGACCCCCAGAGCCTGGCCCGGTGGGAGGTCATGGTCAGGTTTCTGGTGGCAGAGAAGTCGCAACACAGCGGGCACAAGGTAAGAAGATTTCAAAGCTCTCTTTCTGATTTCATTCTTCCTCAGCCTGTGCTCCCCAAACCTTTAAGAGTTATGTGCAGTATCAGGTTGTTTGTGTTGCTGGGTCTGGGCTTCCTAAAGAGAAGTGTGCAGGTAGGACCTGCAGTCGTGCACTGGCTGCTGTGAAGACATCTCCCTGGTTTTCAGAGACTCCTTCCTCTCCATGAGCTTCCTGCACAGCCCTGGTGCCCTGGGGGGCTTCTAGAGGGGGGATCTGGGCTTGTTCCCTCCTTCCCCATGGCTGCAGAATGAAAAGCTGCTACGTTGGGGATTTCGGCTGGAGAATTACAGAGACTCTGTCTGGTTTAGTTCCACACCCGCCACTGGAACACGGGCAGGATCTGCCCCTGCCCAGCAGCCCCAGCCCAGTATTGCTTTGGTGGAACCAGCAGAGCTGCCCAGTGCCATTGAAACCGGGGACTGCTCCGTGGAAACACGTTCCTCCTGCTCTGCTCCCTGAGTCGCTGTCTCTGCCCCAGCTCTTCCATAGCACCTTTGGCACCAGCAGTTCTCCCCTTTCTCATTTTCTCCTCCGTCCTTTTCAGTGTTAGTCAGGGCTGGAGATCCTGCGCCGTCCTGAGTAAATGCAGTTATATATTGTCTGGTGCCTGCTCAGAAAGCCCTGCAGAGCAAGGATGGAGGTGTGTGTGTCCTTGGGGAACAGTCACAGCTGGACCAGGCCCAGGCAAGGTCACTTGCCCATGGCTGGAGCCTGGATTAATGCACCGCAGTGATTGTCCCAACAGCCGGAGCGGCCTCTGCTCCCCCCTCTCTCCTGCAGTGCTCGGGCAGAGGGCAGGGCAGGAGGGGGAAGAGGCAGAGATTTTCTGTGCCATCCTCTCCATGTGAGTCTGGGATGTTTGGGACAAATTTTGCCAGGTGTGAGATGAGAATGGAAAGGCTCAGAGAGACTTAAGTCTTGCAGTTGCCCGAGGGGCTGCCCCCTGAGGCTTTGCTTGGCTTGGAGTCCTATAAATGCACTTCTGCTGCTCCTCGGTGAGGCTCTGGCTTGTGCAAGATATAATTAAGCCCTGTGTGTTATGTCAACTGCATTTGCCATTTTCTAACCAAAGAAATACTGCTTCCTTCTAAAAGTAATTAAATATTGAAGGTACAAAGTAAGGTGTCTTACATACTGCTTTAAATTTCTTCTTGGTGTAGCAGAAAAAAAACCTGAAAAAGCACACGTTTCTGGTTTAGTAAAATATTTGGTTGGAAATTCATCTAATGTTAATGTGAGCTGAACTCTGGTTCAAAACAGAGAGAGCTAAGCTTTTTAAAATTCATATCCCTCCTTTCTAAAAGCCTTATTAGTGTGTAGTTTGAGGCTGGAAAAATATGGAAAACAAGACTAATGACAAGGTCATAAGCAGTTTTATTGTGGGTCCCGATTGCAGGCATCCAACTTGTGTTTTATTTAAATGCTTATGCTTTTTGCAAGCAAAATAATCCTTTGTTTACTAAAGAAATAAATATGATTATAAGATTATTTTAAAAAATAATAGTGTTTATGCTAAAAAAAAAAATCCATAAACCTAACAATATCCAGTTGAATGTGTTTCAGGCCATGACCCTAATATACTACATTTCAGGGCTTTTACTAGAAGCAGATTTTACATTTGGTTTTGTATAGTATAATAAGCAGAACTACCTAATTTTTTTAAAGACATTTCAGACTGTTGTGTTATATTCAGGATACAGAGACGGCAAATACGAGAGAGAAAGAAGGAGGTGACAGGAGAGAGACCAACTCTGTTCTGGTGCACACGTCCATTTACATTTTCCTTTGTAAATTTGTGACTGATTTTGTGGAAACGCTGAGCGGTTCCCAGACATTAAAAATAATTGGCATGAAATTTGCCTTACTGCACCTGCTGATCTGTTTGCTGGCACCTCCAGCACAAACAAGTCCTCCTGCTTTGCTTGCCCATCCTCTATTCTTCTGTAGGATTCTCCAGGACTGGTGGTCCTCAGCTGGGGCAGCCCCACCATGGGACAGGAAGCTTCTGCCCCTCTGAGTCACCTCTGAAGGGATAAACTAGAATCCAGTTCACAGTTATCCATGGATTAAAGCTCCATGGAAACGTGATTAGACCTCCCAGAGCAGCCATTATTAGACAGTTTATTATGGAGGTTAATATAGATTAAATGTTATAGGAGGAATGGTCATTGCTGGGGTACTGGCGGGGGTCATGGGGACCAGAAGTGAGGTCCCTGATCTGCTGCAAACTCCTGGAGGGTTCTGGGGGGAGCACCCCAGTCTCCCATCACCTGCCTGCAAAATGGAGGCAATTCTCTGGATAACCCCCCCAATACACGATCCTTTGAATTTGTGATCCTTTATTATCACAATATATAACACTGGAAACCTGTGTAATGGGCTGGGTGAGCGTTGGTGGTGGCCAGCAGCCTTTCAGGGTGGCAGGTTACTTCAGGATGGCTCCTGCTGGGACAGTCGTCCCCCTGTGTGTTTTCCTTGCAAAACCAGGGGGTTTGGTGCCTGTGCCTCAGATCCCCCAGTGGGCCCGTGTCCCTCACTGACGTCTCGCTGCTCAGTGACCCTGTACAATGAGTTTCCCTCCTTTGTAGTGTTGGCCTTATAAATGTGCTAATTGCTTTAGATAACTGAGTAACCTGGGCAAATCTGCACATTTGCACTGGCAACCACTGTCATGAAAGAATTCTAAGTACTACATTAAAGTTTAATACTCATAGGGTGAAATGATAGCTAAGAAGGTAAATGTTTTTAAAATGTATTTTATGATACATGAAGCATACGTTTCCCCTCCTCCCCAGCAAACACTTGAACATAAATTTTTTTCTGGTTAATACAAGTGGTGTTAGTAACTCTAGGAACTTTTTTTGCTCAGTCTTGCAGGAAACCTGATAGCAATTCAATTAGAAAATGCAAATGAGGTCACACATTTCCCTCAGGAGTGCTGAATTACCCCAGAGGAAACAGAGTGATATTCCAGCATAACAATAAATACTTAAGATAAAGTTTCTTGTGCTGTTCTTGTCTGGCTGCCTGTTGTTTCGATTGAAAGTATCAATCGGACCTGTGGGTATAATTTGGAAAGAAGGGAAAGAAAGAAAATGGACGGAAAGGGGGTTTTTTATTAAATAATATAAAGTCCTTGTAGGTTGTGTCAGTGCTTATGAAAGATAAACTCAAGTGGGATAATGCTGCAGAAGAAAACAAAGTCAACTCCTGTGTCCCTACAGCCCCAGCTCCTCCGTGTCCCCCCCGGAGGGACAGTGTTCCCTGTCTTGGCTTGTCCCGGCTGAAGTTCTGGCCCACACTTTCATATTGATCTTTTCTTTATTTTTCAGTGCTTGTATGTGTCTAAGTATTTTAAGGCATATCTGGCAGGTTGGTTTTTTTCCTTATTAGTTTATGTATTATTTTGTGGTTCTCACCTCATGAGTTAAAACCAGGATCTTAGAAATACAGCAAGAAAGGAATTCCCAGCAAACGGGCTTGGAGATGGAGGATGCTTTCAGTGCATGCAGGCTGCCAGTCATCTGCTGCCAGTGTCTTATTTTAGAAAAGAAAATACTGTTTTCTTTGAATCCTGTTTATGTCAAACTAAGTTTCTCATTGTCTTAGCTTCTCAAATTCTGCACATGGAATTATGCAAATTTTTGCAATGTTAAATCACTGGGAATTGTGCAATTAAAATCTTGTAAATATATGGGTATGCAGCTAGTGGTTAAAGTATTGAAAATGACTGTCAGAAATCAATCCTTGCTTAACCCCAGCTTGTGTTTTATTATATCTCATCTCGTTTTTGGGCTTCTTTCATAACCCAGGTATGAGGCCAGAGCCATACAATATGAATCTCAAAAGCTGATTCTTACAGCCCGACTTCTTTTTTTATTTAAAGCCTTTAAATAATCATCTCTGGCATTTTAACTGGCTGAGATTTTGAATTCCAATACAGCCTTTTATTGCTGATCACAAATACAAAGGTCTCTGGGCAAGAAAAGGCTTATTCAGCAGTGATCTTGATGGCCTGGATTATTGTGCTGCTGAGGATGCTCCACACCAGCCCTGGAGCAGTGAGAGAGGAAAATGAGACTTGGAGTGGGAGCTGGGCTTCTGGGGCTCCTGCTCTCCCTGGTGCTCTCCAGTGGGTGCATCTGGAAGAAACGGGAGAAAGAGATGCTGCAGTTGTTCCCTTTCCTTCCTTCCCTTGCACTGGGATGAGATATTACATACATGACACCAGAGTGGTGGGGTTTTCCCTGTCACACGCTGTTATCCCTAGAGATGGACTGAGGAAACAGGTCTCTATTTGTCATCCTGCTTTTTTCAGGCCATATTTATGTACATTTCTGGGCTGTGATGCTGGGGCTGTCCTGTTTGACTGCCTCAGGAGGGGATCCAAGGCAGTAACCAAGACCAGTAAAACTGCAGTCAGCATCATTTTTATTTCTGTGTCCCCATCAGTGAAACGAGGCCTTGACTGATCGCAGTCAGTTCTGTTTTCTTTAGGTAACTTGTGAGACATTGTTTGGGCTTTTAACAAATCAGATCAGTGTAAAAGATCAGAAAGCAGATGACTAATAAATTAATATCATATAATTGTTACCAGTGAGACTGCTTGTGTTAATTGTGGAAGTCTAAGGAAGACGCTTCAGGTGACCTTGTCTGACCTCATGCTTAAGCGAATTTGAACAACTCTTGTTTAATCATCACATGAGATGGAAGTGCTGTTTGTGAAAACATCTGAACTTACTTGGCATGATTTTCAGCTGTGTTAAATTGCATTGCCTGGCTCTGAAACCCAGAGAAGATGTGACACACAGGTGCTCGTTGCCTTGGAAAATCAGCCCACTATGGGAAGTTTCCAAGTGCTGCACTTGCTGCATTTACTTCTTAAATAGTCAGCATCTTACCGAGGGTCACGCTCAAAGCTGTACTAGAAAGATCATCCGTAAGTGAAATTCACTGCAAATCTGTCTTCCTTCAAACAAAAAGAAGTCCTAAGGATTGAACTGCCTATGCGGAAATAGGTTTTTTCTGATAAAACAAAACCCCGGGACTGCTGGGCACTGCTGCCGCTGATGTGTGCCTTGCCCTTCCCAGATCAAAGCCTTTGACCCCCGGTTCCATCTTCTTTGTTGTGAACTGCTGAAGTCTGACTGCCACTTCCAAAAAATATTTTGGGCTGAATCTCTAAAAAACCCCTTCATTGCCGTGTTAATCCATTGGCACTTGGGTGTAAACATGAATTTGAGTCAACAAAAATTGCTTCATGTGGGCGCATCCATTAAAATAAACATTTTTAGGGGCTGTGAGTGCGTACACAACTTATATTTACCCCAGGGAGCTGAGAGATGAGGTGATGGTGATTCCAAGCTTAGGATGCAGAAGGGCTTTGGCTCCTCCTGACCTCTGAGTCCAGGTCCTGGTTGATGGGATGCAGCCGAGTCCATTTCACCCTGGCACTGGGGCTGAGTGGGCTCCCTGCCCCATATTCCACACTCTCCATCCAGAAAAGCATTTAAACACTGAAATTTCATCATGCAAATGGAGATAAATTGAATGTCTTGAAATTTAAGCATTTGCTTAGGTGCACTCCAGAATTGGGGAATAAAAGAAGAACAGCCTTTTCTCAAGAGCCTCTCGAGATAACCAAAGGATGACTTGAAAGGGCAAACTCGCGCGCCGGCGCCGGGGAGAAGGACCAGAGTGAATTACTGGGCTTTGTGCTAAAGTAGCAGCGGTGCTTGTGATCTCTTAAATCTCCTGTGATCTTTTTACTTGCAAACATTATGGAGAGAAGGAGTATTGTTATATTTAATTCATCATGATTATTTTAATTCATGTATCTTTTGAACCTCGTGGCTTCAGAAAAATAAAATGAGATTAAAATTTTTCATAGGCTTGTTAAGGGATAGATTTGCTTCTGCTTCTTTCTGCGATGAAGAACAATTGTAGTAGGCTGAGCTCCAGAAGCTAAAGCAAATGTATTGTGGAACAGATTTTCAAATTATTTGTTAGAAGTTTTACATGGGTAGAAGAACTCAGCTTGCTAGCCCAGGTATTTCATACATTTTTCTCAACAAGACACATGAGGAATGAGAGAGCTGATATCAGGCCACAGTAGCGGCTTTTAATTGATGGTATATGATGAGATCTACCACCTTTATTCCTGTCCTATAGGTATCTGAACAGGTAAGAAGTACCTAGTATTCTGTAATTTAATAGCCGTGCTCTTGAGAAGTACTTGTAGTTCTGAAGCCATTGTGTATGGCTTCTTCCAATTATGAGAATGACATTAGCTTGAAGATAGAAGTGTCTTTTTGTAAACACTAGAAGGTAGAGTACAACAGTAATTTAGATGTTTCTTAAACAATCCTACCTAAGAAGCACTGTGAGATTAGATCTTACAAAGGCAATGTGAAAAGGTCAAGTTGCTGTGGGGAGCTTTACAAGAAACAGCCTCATCAGAACTTTTCATGTTGGGATAAGATGTTCAAGCCTTAAAATGAGAAAGAAAAGTACATTGAGAGCTGCGCTTTATGGATGATGTCATCTGCTTCTGTTCATTGAAGGCTCTTGTAATATTCAGAGCCTGACAATGACAAGAAGAGTATCTCAGGTGCTTGAAACCTGTGGGAACCATAAAAGATTCCACCAAAGGCAGATGGATTTATGTCCCTGCTTTGGTACGTGGCTCTTCCAGAGAATGGAAGAGCACCATTTGACCTCTTGAAAGCAGCGTGCAGCCCAGGAGCTG